>LPNX010599230.1:267272-328410 GCA_001517045.1 Pseudotsuga menziesii | reverse complement strand
GATCTATAAATAAATCCAATGCAGATCTAAATATACAACAATTTCATAAAAACCTGAGTCTCCTTGCGCAGGCTTGTTCTGTCTGAGGTTGCCGCACCACGAACTCCGTCAGGTTCCCATGAACGTCGATCAGTTCCCAATCACCAATGATCCACCGGTTGACCTCCCTGCCATTCCAATGGGTACTCTTCTTCCCCAAGGACCCCCGAGATGAATGGGGTTGCAGGAAGAAGTACCCAAGCACGATCAAGTGTGTAGAATCTCTCTAAGGGCCTCCCAACCCTGTTCACACTGATAAGCCAAACTCTCTACAGCCACCATTCGTTTCCCCTCTCTCCTCCGTCCAACATTAGGGTAAAAAGCCCCTTACTCCAAACCCTACCCCTTTATTTATATCATTTTCATAATGTAAAATTATTATCATTATTATTATTTTTATTCTTATTTGAATTTATTTTTGTTATATTTCAACGGATCTTTGCCATATGCATTTATGTAATGCATTTATTCCATTAACTATTTCTAAATTTCATTCCTATATTCTTGCTGTTGATTTGCTATTTTTTTTTGTGTGTGAAAAGTGTTAAGATTTAGAATCTTCTTTTATTCTTATTTTTATTTTATTATTATTATTATTTTTATTATTATTATTATTTTATTTCTTTTTATTATTATTATTATTTTTTTTTATATTTTTTTTAAATTTTTATTTCCAAAGGTTGTACTTTCCATTACTTTACTCTAAGTCATGAGTTTTAGTTATTACATATTTACAACCTTATAGTTTAATAGTTTCTTTTGTTTCTCCAGGCGACATCAAGGGTGCCATGACCGTCTTCATGCCCTTCAAATGTCCCACTTTCCGTGGCGGGGAGTTAGTGTGATGGCTGAGACCACGTGAACTCAGTCCAATCCACGCTATAGAGAGACTCATGGCTACTGAAGAATAAGGTCGACACCTCATTGCGCGCCCCTCAGTTAATCCTCATGAGTGACCGAGTCCGCAGCCTACCCTCACGGCAGCATGTCTCTTGCAGGTAAAATCCTCTCTTGCTTTTCAACCTGCCACATGGAAAATATGTGCTAGCAATATGGGTACTTTCTTCCGTGCAACCCCATCATCCTTTGTGGATCGATTGGGAACCAAGATCATGTGCCTGCACACATGAAAACCATGTGCATTAATCGCACTACACAATTTAATCAAAATATTATTAAAAAATTGTATCACCTGATATCTTGTTCATACTCAAATTGAAATTCATGTGGCATTGACACCACCTTGTGTCATTGCACAGTTGGATCCCTGTCACACTTAGAAAACTATCAAAGCATCTACCCATATATCGTAAAAAAATGAAAATTGTTCATATATTTCATTCACACATTTTAAGATCAATCATATCTCATTATATAAATCTATCTACCAATATCCATTCATTCATAAGCAATCATTGTGACACAACAATCAATACATATATAAGTTGTTTTAATTCATCATATTAAACTGGGTCATTTGTACTCAAAATTCCCTGAAACCATAACATATTTTAACACTGAATAAATTGTCCATCAAGGCAGTACAATGTTGCATTACAAAATTTCATTTACCCAGGAGTACCCAAATGTATCAACATGATCAAAACATATAATTCAAAATTTAACCGGGTCATTTGTGATAAAATGCCCTCAATAATAATATAGTCGAACAATAAAAGAGTCTAACAAAATGGGGCACTACAACTTTTCTACTCGTAAAGACTTATTTAAAGTATTTTATCTTACAATTGACAACCTTAGTAGAAGTGAAACAGTTCTGTAAGCTTTTGAGGACTATAGAATTTCGGTGACTAGAAAGAAAACGGTTGCAACCATTACTGATAAACTAAATTCTATCACTTAAGAATTAAAAGAATAGAAATAGTGAAGTAATTATACCTTGATTACCTTGAATTTTGTTTAGTATCCATTCTTTACTGAGTTCACTATTTGCGACATTTTTTTATTTCAAATGCTTTAAAATTTTAAAGCAATCAGTGCCCAAAGCTTCTTACCTGTAGTCTGTAAGAACAGGAAAAACTCTCTGCATTATCTCAAAAGCTAAGTAAGCCCAATTTTTTGCATGACAGTCTCACCTTATGGTCGCAAAAAGAACAAAACCAGTAAACTGAAAAGAACTGTTCTATCGCTAAATACAACCAACAAATAATGAATTTGATAACATATAAATAATCAAACATTTAGTGACTGCATTTATTTGAATTATATGCTTTAAAAAAAAAAATCGGAAAATTTGTGGTTCTGACTAATACAAAAACTATACAAATCGCAAGCTCACTAGTTGATTCCTCATTGGTCTCTTATGCAATGATATTTATTTTACCTGGTTTGAAGTCTTTCCTATCTTTCAGTGGCTGGTTATCCATGTCCTTAGTCATAATTGGACTGATAATAAACATATTTGGATCTATTCTAAACACTTATGGTTCATATATTGTGCCCAATCCATCATTCAGATTTTTACACCTATTAGTTTTCCCCAATTGCTCATAATTTTCCCAGTCTAGCCCTATATCCTCATGGAGCCACTGAATCCTTTGTCCTTGATGTTCCATATGCTAATATTTATGATATATATAAGTTTTATCAGCCTCATATCAGATATATACAGGTGCTACATCACATTTGAAGATTGACATGTGATTCACATCACAATTTTGCAGCTATTCAGGGAATTGAGTGTGAAATAAATTGTCTTAATTTTTGTACTCTTTGGGAAGGAGTATGCATAGATATCTTTTTCATTTCATATTATGTTTGTAGATCATATTTTGACAGTAGAAATAATCATTCAAATAATGCTCCTACTTCATCAAATGATGAGATACAAGGAGTCTCTCCTCTTCCTTCTTGCAGGTTCTACACTCCAGCGCATGAACATGGAGTTCATGATTTCTTCAACAAGTCTTTCATCCAGAAGCATTTCACTCAGCTCATTCAAGTGAAGATAAGGATATGTTGAAGACATATTATTTAAAAATTGTGTGCCTTGTCCTTTCTTGAGGGAGGATTTTCCCCATGTGGTTTTGCCTCTTTCCTCACTTTTCTAGACATAATAATTGTTAAAGGGTAACCATAGCCTTGTTGTTGGGCCCTATGTGCATCTATATTTTTTTTATCATACCATCATAAATTCAGAATTATAGGGGGGTGTTGGAATATATTAAACCCACTCCCAACTTAGGATAAAAGAATTAATCATTATTTGATTAATTATTCACCCACTAGCTTAATTAGTTGGCATCCACTTGCACCTTAAAGTCAATACATGCCATATATATCCTAAGATGATTTATTTCTAATTATGGTTTGATATTTACCACATTTTGACCATCCAATATTAGCATACAACACTTTACAACAGATTTTGCTTTATTCTACTTTTTTTGCTTTTCTATGGATAAGATAAAAGCTACTCAACTAGGAAACTAGCAGCTTTTGTTTCCAACCCATCCTCCATTAGTTTTTCTCCATTTTATAGGATTAGCATGTTTTTTTCCACCTCCTTGACAATGCACTTATTCTTTTTCCAGCTCATGAGGTCCTTGATATATTTGGGAAGTGCTTTAGCCACCTATGAGGGTTTGCTATATTTTGGTAAGCCAACCTTTTTGAGCTTTATGAGTTGTTTCCATACAATTTGATTTTCCTATGAGGGATGTAATATTTATGTACGCTATTACTCATCATTATTCAATGGAAGGATACACACCAATATTCATCTCTTCATTGATGTGATTCAGTCTCTTTTCCTCTCTCTATTTTTCTTGTGTATGCTTGTGAGAATTTGTAGTAGCAAGATCTATTTCATATGCTTCTTCTTAGCATCATTTATCATAGCATTGATCTATTATTTCTACAATGAGTTGGCCACTTTACCTTGACAAACTGACTAAATTACTACGTTCTAAAGGTTCATACTTGGATTTTCATATAAACAACATATTTTGTCTTCACCAGTTAAGCAAATGGGAATGCAAGCATTCTTTTTCATTGCTTGGTTGGGTGTACCTAAAAAAATAAAATATTATGATTTCCATGTTGTGTAGTCCATTATTGTTCTTTTCTTGAAAAACCTTGATATATATCTATTGAATTATTCACATACATTGTGCATGGTATTTCAGTTATCCCATCTATTAATCTATGCATTAGAATGGTCCACATCTATATATTTTGGCCACTTGGGACTCTATGAGAAAGGCCCTTGTGAAGTGTTCATGTGTCACAAAGTTGATAATATTTGTACTAGAATTGTCCACATCTATATATTTTGGGCACTTGTGACTCTGTGAGAAAGGCCCTTGCAAAGTCTTTATGTGTCATGAAGTTGATAGTATATGAGTACTTCAAAACCATGGATGCATGCTTCTGAATTCCCAAAATGATTAGAGGTTGGGGTCTTCATGTGCTATATAGTCAATAACGTTCCAAGTTATAATATTGAGATATCTTTCCTAACCATAGACTAATCATCAAATTTTATCATTATCTAATATTAATGATAGGAATTGATTCACATATGTTCACTGAAAATATACACTCTAATGTTTTGAAAAAAGAATTTCACTGAAAATTATAGCTCGTGGTATTCAACCTTTTGGACACCCCACTGTTTTCATGGTTCCACTATCTCACAATATACATGTTAAAGAACTTGCATAGAAACACATTTTATGCCTTATAAAGATGTCAACATGGTCATGTTGATTTGAAGTGTAATTTTTTTGAATCTTTATTCATTGTTGGTGACTAATATTATATGCACATTTATATGAGAAGTTCACCTCTGCTATGCTTTACTCTCTTGATATTTTATTTGTTTTTTAATATGTGTTTATATTATACTAACAATACTTATGAAACACTGATATTAATTTTATTTTTTTAAATATCTTTGAGGTTTGATTCTTAAAAGGATTTCAATTTGCTTGTTCTTGAATATGAGTCTGACATTTGCAACTGAAATTCCATATTTTCCATTCTCTCATGTCATTTTTTATTCAATGTGTCTCTTTTGTTATAGGATGTGTAGGGTAAGGATAATTTTTTTTTGGTTGGTTAGAAATTCCTATCACTCAGGGCTAGTGCATTTCAACCATTGGATAAGAAATCGTAACCCATGGGAATCTAATCTATCAAATCATATGAAGATCGCACCCGGACTAAGACACACCAACCTTTAACATGGATGGATTTTTTAGTGTGTCCTCCCAACTAAGTCTCCCCTAATGGTATTGAACTCGAGTCACCTTGCAAACAAAACCCACATTTTAGCCAAGTGAGATAGTGGGAATTGACGAGTAAAGATAAGTTATAACTTAGATAACAATTTTTGTTTTTATGTTAGGTTGGTTAAAAAATATTTAAGTATATAAATTATTGAATTTAAACGATACAAACTACACGTAGAACAAAATTTATTTGCGTATGAATATAATACTGTAATTCTTTGAGCAATACTTGTCTATTTCCTGTGAGATTTGATTTGTTCAATTTGTATAATTCATTCCTATTCACTGCATCAATAATTTGGACTCATTACTTGATGATATAAATGGCACAGCAATTCTAACACCAATAACCCCTTGCACATAGCCTAAAGATGGAATTTTGCACATGCAATTTGATGGTGCAAGTTCCAATGAAGGATGGAAAATATGAGAGAGGTTTTTTGAGAGAATTTTAGGGTGATGGGTGAGGGTTTGTAGGCTATGGCTTGATCGCCCCATAGGCATGGTCTGCAGTCCATATGGGACAAACCATGTTAGAGGTTGTGGTGGGCAAAAGTATAACCTTTTGGTGGTGGGGCATGTATTCTTGTGTATGGCGAGGCAGATGTAACCTTACTGGAATGATAGGAGGATCTTTTGTTTCTTTATTAGGGTTTTTTGTTCACCTATGGAGTTTTACCTATGGTAATTTGTTTTCACAAATTGTATGTTACCTGCGGTTTTATTGATTAACCTTGTGTAATGGATGACGAGGAGCAGTTGGATTATTCTTGTGAACACCTGGAGGAAGGTATTTTATAGCAAGGGACAGGTGGAGGTAGCTCGCATGTGGTGGAGGTTTTACCACATTCTTGAGCTGAGGTAATCCCCCTGTCCCTAACCTCTCCTGTAGCTGGAAAGGTGGGTTTTTCACCGGTTGATTTGTTGCTTCATTCTTCATCATTTCTCTAACCTGTAGAGGCATTAACGGACATTCCTGGTGAATTTTTTGGTGGATTGGGGCTAGGTTATAGACCAGTTTTTGTGGAACCTTTTGCAGTAGAATCAATTTTGTCTGCTGGAGATGCGGATGGTGGAGGGGTTCCTGATGATTTGAACATTGTTGTGTTGGGGAGGGATAGAACTAATCCTCTGGGGTTCTCGGCTTGTGATGCATAGGGGGTGGAGGTAATGGATAATCGCTACCTTGAAAATGATCAATGTGTTAACACTAGCCCTACCCTAAAAGGGTTTTACATTGTTGGGACTGGCAATGGTGTGGACAGAAGGGTTGGCAGTAAGGGAGGTTCAAAGCATCAGAAACCCTTTGTTAAAACCATAAGTCTTGGTTATAATTATGCATTGGGGGATGATATAGGTTGGGATAATATTATGTGGATGGAAAATTTCTCTCTGGTTGGGAATTTTATTGGAAGACAGTTCTATCTGAAAAGGGTTGTAAAGTGGGTGGAGTATTTTTTGGAGGAACTTGGGGAGGTTTCGGAGGTGGTTGGATTGACCTATGCATGGTTTGGGTTCAAATTCAATAAATAGGAGCATTTGCAGTGGTTCTTTAGCTAGAATTGGTCATTGGATGATACCCTTGTTCTGTTAAAACCATGGAAACCCCAATTTGATGTGAGCAGGGAGTGTGTGGATTTGGTGCCAATATGGGTTAGGCTATCGGGACTGTTGATGCACTACTTGTCTGAAGAACATTTTATTAATATTGGGAACATATTAGGGACTTTTATTGTAGCATATTTTTCCTTTAAGGAAACTAAATTGTTGTGGGTTGCTCGAATCCTGGTTAATATCAACATCAAGGAGGGCCTTGTTGAAGATATGATGTTGACTTGGGGACAATATCAGATAAATATATCATGGACTATGAAAATGTGCCTTTTTGATGCAGGCATTTCCATGTTTATGGGAATCCTATATCTAATTGTATCCTTCCTATCCGCACCTTAAATGGTCATAGACATCAATGTGGGTTAAAAAATACTGGAATGGATGGTGGGGATTCGACTCTATCATCACCACCGAATATTATTATGGAACCTGTGAGGGAGGAGGTTGAAGGTGTCAGATATCTGGATGATTTTTTGGTCACGGTTCCAGTGGTGGAGGTGGTCAGGCCACTTGAGGATCCTTTCTTGACAGGGGTCCATTTTCTGGGTACTTCTTCTTTTAACCTTTCCATGTCTATAAATTTATTTACTAATAGTCTGGAATTTGCTGGACTGCAGTGGGTGAAAAAGTTTAAAAAAATTACTATTACTTCACAAACATTGGAGGAACCATTACCCATCTCTGCTGCATTTTTGGAGGAACCCCTCATATTTTGGACCTTTTTTTATGATGGTGGGATTATTTTCCCAATTTCACCATCTGAGTCCTCGGATTCAGTGTATTTCCTTAGGTCATGCACTAAGGTGACCTCGAGGGGTTTAGGGAATTTTTCTAATTTAACTCCCAAGGGGAGAGGAAGGAAATCCCATATTACAAAGGCCAAGTACAAAGTAGGAAAATATGTGCTGGAGGGTAAACAACAATCCATTGAGAGGGAGCTCAGAGCATTGCATGCCCAAAAGAAGGGTCGTAGAGGAATATTATGTCTCTAAACTGTCGGGGTATTGTTGGTCCCCAAAAAAGATCAGCGCTCTGGAGGGTGTTCTATTTAGAACACCCTGATGTTTTCATGCTTCATGAAACTTTAGGGGTAGGTGATGTGGTAAAAAGTAGGCTGGAAAGTTGGTTTTCTGGTTGAAATGTTGAGACTTTGGATGTGTGTGGTCACTCTGGTGGGTTGGCCATTGGTTGGTGTTTCTGCCTTTCACACACCTGGTTCACATGGCATAAATATTTAAGCCACTCGGTGTGTCCTTGGGGGCAAGTCTCGAGTCAAGGCTGTCACCTTGTTCTTGACTCCTCCGTTTAGGCTCAAATCCTAACGAAGCCAAGGGGGGTAGACCCTATTAAGCTACTAAGGATGATTACTTAGTGTTGTTATGTTAAACTGACTGAGTTACTTAGGAGTTTGGAATTTGATTATAGATAATCAAATATGGCAAGATATAAAAGATGAACACATGAAAGCACAATGCTGAGACACAAAATATATGTAAAGCAAGAAAATAACCAGTTCCTTAGAATGGAGTCAAAAAATAGAAATAATATGCTTGCATGTGCTTGGAGTGAATGTTTTGCGATTTCCTCTTGGTATGTTTTAATTTAAATTTAAAGTGTGAGTTGATTAAAATTAGACTAAGGGGGGACTCTAGATATACTCGAGAGTACTTGGGGTATGTCCAAAACTAAACCTTCACGACTACCCGCAAGGAATATGTGGGATGAAATGGAGTCTCTTAGGATATTGTTCGTAACGCACCCATTAGGGTGTGACAGAGATCGGCGCCCTGAGGTCACTTTTCAGAAGTTCCCGCTTCCTTTGGGTATTTTCCCACCGTAAAGGTTTGATCTAGGTGTTGGATTTTCACCTGATGGTTTGTCAGTTGGGGAGAGTGAGTCCTAATTATACTAGTCACTCAAGTTCTTTTGATACAGCTTGACTGATCGGACGAACTGCAGCCAAGTGCAGAGAATACACACTGGAGTCTTGTCAATTTTAGTAAGTTTTAAACTGGGTGTTCTTGTTTAAAAGAAAACCCTCCATGAACCTCTTTCGATCCAAGTGGATCTCAATTGGGGAATCAAGGAGGGGTTAATTTTATAATTTCTGATAAATAAATGCTGAAAAATAAAATAGATCCACAATTCTAGTTTTCTAATTAGTCCTACCATGAATCTCTTTCCCCTTTCGGGTCAATCGGGAAGTCGTGGGGTAAGTATTAAGATTACTTTGAAATATAAAGTATGGAATATGAAATTAATAATAAAATAAATTATACTACCTTTCATATTAGATCAATACTAGTTTCAAAATAAATGAGCAAAAAGCAACAAAAAGGACACCGACGCAAATCCCCCTAGGGGGGATGGGGAATGGGCTCGAAAGAGCCTATTCAAAAACTAATTTTATTAACATCGGTTACAATATCAGAGAACTGATATAATTCCTCTTGATCCTTATAAGGATTGAAATCAAGAGTTTACAGAATGTGAAAATAAAAGGTTTTAGTCAATTGGGAGACCCCTGGGGGGATTTGAACGCTCCTGAGGCCACTTCAGAACAGCAGCTTCCTTTGTTTTCTGTTACACCTGATAAAAAAAAATGAGAATTTTAGAATAAAATATGCCCAAAATTAGTTTAAGAGTACCTTTGGATCAACCTACCTTATCTCAAAAAAATGAAGTTAAAACTAGCTAAACAAGTGAAACAGGAACCAAGGAAAGCAATCTTTCCTTGGGATATTGGCTTGATGTTTGTGAATCCCATGAAATATGCACTGATATTGCAGAATATTAAATTTTATCATACAGCAAAAAGAAATCTAATGCATGCGAGCTACAAGTTTTCTTTAAATTTTCATGCAAAAAGACGATTTCCCTAAAGCTAGATCTAGAATGCTTATGAAACTTTTTTAAATGCAAGATCTAGACTATAGGATTTGATAATATAGATCTATGTTGGAATTACTTTTAATATGATAAATCTAAGCAAAATCAAAGCTACGAACAAAGTAATCGGGTAAAAATGTTGATTTTTTACAGAAATGAGAAGAAGAGGAGAGAAGGTCAGCTCGTTGCTTGAATGGAGCAAGATGAAAGGAGGCCCTTTTGTGGAGTGCTGAGGGATATATTCTTGAGATTATTGGATAAGGAATGGAGTCAATCTATATCCATACCTTCATCCATTTGGGAACCTGCAACTAAATAACACAAGGCAGCACACACCTCGTGAGATCTGGATATAGATGTATAAAGCAACAAAAATGAAAGATCATGCCAAAATAACCTTATTTAAGCATATAACTGAAATTTTTGAGCATACATCATATGGATAAACAAGATCAAGAAATCTAGCTTTCCTAGTTTACACCCTTACTTGATTCAACCGAATCCTTGAATCCAGAACACAGAAGTAGCACAGAATTTGGCAAGAAATTGCAGCTACCACATCAGCAACATAACACTGAGAATCCACACAAACACATGCACTACACAGTATAGCCTCCAAAGATTCTTTATTCACAAATGATGATCAATACAGAGTTACAATGGCAAGCCCTTCATTCCAGCTCTAACTTCTTGGAAGAGGCTGTTGTGCTTGGATATATACAAAAAATAAGAGATCCAGCCCAAGGGGGGCACAAAACCCAAGGAGACACATCAAATCAGTTGAAGGAGAGTCCATCAATGCCTGATCTGTGTCTAGCTGAGCTAGATATAAGTCTCACTGAGTGCAACTGTCAATTGGGGGGCTGATTTGACTGACACCTCAACCTGTTGACTGAAGCATCCACCAAAACTCATCCAGATGAGCCAAAAACGTGTGGAGGAGAGAGGGAGGGAAAAATTCCCCATAAAGGATGATGAAGATCAACTCTGGATCTGATTTGATCACCTCCTTCAGTCAAGGATTTGTCAGATCCAGTGAATCTGCTTCAGATCTGACTGATTTCAATCAAATCGGCTGAGAATCCACTGATCTATGATTTTGGATTGCTCCATTATTCATAAATTTCTTAATTAAAATCATCAATAATTGATTTTTGGGGCTTTCTGACCTGAGTGATGGAAAATCACTCAAAACTAGGAAATAGTGGGTCCATGGGTTTACATGGTGCTCTTAGATTGAAAATGAGCACCTACATGACTAAAACTGATTATTTGGCCCGCTTTTATTACAAAATTAATTTTTCCAATTAAACTATTAAAAAATAGCCTAAGTTTTGGAAAAATTAAATTTTTAATAAAAAACACTGAAAAAACTAAAAATTTGAAAAATTGAAAAACACCTAGGGGGACTTAGACATGTTCATATGACTCGGCCATGATGTCTATAATGCTTATACATTGACACATAGACTCTAATAACCTCAATAGTCCTAAATACCAAGCCGACCACCCCAACTTTGGAGGTATGGAGTGAAAAACTCAGAAATTATCAGTCGTTTAATCAACAACCAATAATAACCAAGGGAAAAAACACCCTGGGCTGATCGGATTGACAAATAAAGTCTAAGAGACCGAGTCTTTTACAGACACTATCATTCTAGAACATTTATTACAATTCCCCCATGGGGTATGAACATGTGATATAGTACAACAAGCACTTCCTAGAAGTACTTCCAAAGGTCTTCTGAAGTCCGAACAAGTTAACCCTGTTCAGTTCACCAGGATCACTTGATAAAAAACCACTAAGTACAATTTAGGTGGTAACATTCTGGCTCCAACTGTGGGATGTGTGCTCGATCTGGTCTTTAAGGAAAGGAAAGGATACGAGAACACCAGAATCTCTTGTTTATATACCCTGTAAAAACATCTCAACTTGACAAGAAAAACCTCAGTAGCACAAGTTTTATAGAAAACCAAATGAACCATTAAGCTGATTTATTTACACAACATAAATGTAACTAACTAAAAGAAGCAAAGTTTTATTATAGCTAAGTAGAAATGTAGAAAGTAAATGCTCTTTTTCAAGGAGCTTATTTTCCTACTCTAAGCATGATATAAAAAGGGTTAAGTGTAATAAAAAATCCAATGTAACCACCTAAGCATTTTATTAACATAAAAAAAATTCCTTGTCTCTGGTTACCAGCCAAAGTAAGGATACCTTATTCAGAAAATGCAAACCTGCGTGATAATTCAAGATGGGCGGGATGGATGGGAGATCATAGGCATGAACAATGTCATAAAAATTCTTCCCAAACTTGTATGTGCTCATGTAGGATGCTTCTATCCATGACTGGATAGGACTGATATACCAATCAGAACGATGAGGTAAACTGACTACATCATCATACTGATCATCGGGGCTTATCAAATGATAACTTGTTGCGCAAGCCCCAAGTAGCTACGAATCATAAGGAACCTCTATATGTGAAAAAGATGGCTGAGACTGATATTCCACTGACTGAATTACATCTTACTTTTCACAATACTGTTTCTCAATGTCTTCATTACTGATACCCTTGTGCGGCTCTACATGGTATGATTTTGAATGATCACATGAAAATTCTTAATGCTCCTCTTCCATACTAAGGTTTTCCCAGGTATCCAGATCTGTGCTTCCCTCTATGGATGTATCGTAGATTGGAATTCCACAAATTTTTGAATAGACACTCCCATTGTTGGACATATCATGGATGGGATTCTCCATAGTATTTTCACAAGTTGGATTATCTATGAAATTCCAATAGTCATCACTCCCATCCATGTCATATGTGGGGGAATCTTCATCCATGGCATCATGCTCTTTCCTATCCATGTCTTCCTTGTATTCATAACAATCTTCTTCAGATAAAATGTTACAAGGAAATAAACTTTCCAAACCTTCGTCAACATGAGGAGAACAAGGTCTAGTGTCACCACACACTGTGGTGATCTTATCATAGGTTTCTTTATAGGCTTCTGTTATGATATCATGAAGAGGATCTTCAATATTATCTTCAATCAAGGAAATGTTTTGGACATATTCAATGGAATCACTTGGTATGTGTTGCTCAGTGGATTTATCTAGAGGGATTTCTGGAAAGGTATCAGCATTGCAACACACTTCAGAATACACCAAATATTCAATGTCTTCAGCTATGGTGACATGAGGAGAGTCTTCAAAAATGTGTTCCATCATGGGCTCCTCCTGAAGCTCTTCAATATGATCATCTTGGATTTTCCCTTCCTCAGAATCTTCCTGTGTATTGGGAGATACCTCATGTTCTTTTAAAAGATGCTTAATTGCTTCCTTTCTTAAATAACAACTCGGATGCCTTTTGACCGGAGTATCATGAACCTCCTCTTCACTTAAATGTTCAAGAAGTGATTCCAAGTCTTCAATATTTTGTATCATCGCAAAACGTCCATCATATGTTTCCGTGTGATACTCTATCCTAGATAGGTAGAATGTACAGATATTTTCAAGGAACTTTTTCAAACCATTCATACTACCCCTACCATCATGCCACTGCTCTAAAAACATCCAAAGGAAGCTTGGAAAAGAAGTTATACATTTATTAGGAAGGCCATGATAGAACCAACAACAAGCCTCACCCTGAAAAGTGCCAGCAAACATTTCCATCATATTGTCATCATGAAGAATATTTAAGTCAGCAATCAACTGAAGGAAAGATTTGACATGCCAGATGTCCGAGTCACCATAATCTCCATGAAATGTTGGAAGCCAGTTATATGCATCCCCCAAACCATCACCATAGTTAGGAAAACCCAGGATGTTTGAGAAATCGATAGGTTGAAACATTAAGGTTAACTGGGCACCATATTTCTCCTTTAATTTATCCAAAATAGTATCCATTTGATATATCGATTAAACCTTGTACTGAAAAGGTGGAGCTGTCAAGTGATGAGCTTTAAAGGTTTTAACATGTCACATGGGCTCATATACACACAACAAAACTTCACAAGTTTATGAGATAATAGGGTTTTATCCCTTCAATGGAGTCGCCATGTGAAAAAGAAAAATAAGCATTTATAAATCTTTTCACAATTTTTTTTTTCTTTTCTTTGTAAAAATAAAAACTGGAAAAAGGTCAGTGGAGTCGCCAGATGAAAATTAAAGATCTACTCTAAGCATTCATCAAACAAAGCAAAAACAAAAAGTAATAAAACAAAAGTCATACTCGGGAATAAAAAGATTTATCCCCAGCAACGGCGCCAAAATTGTGTTGCCGCCTTTCACACACCTGGTTCACATGGCAGAAATCTTCAAGCCACTCGGTGTGTCCTTGGGGGCAAGTCTCGAGTCAAGGCTATCACCTTGTTCTTGACTCCTCCGTTTAGGCTCAAATCCTAATGAAGCCAAGGGGGGTAGACCCTATTAATCTACTAAGGATGATTACTTAGTGTTGTGATGTTAAATTGACTGAGTTACTTAGGAATTTGGAATTTAATTATAGATAATCAAAGATGGCAAGATATAAAAGATGAACACATGAAAGCACAATGCTGAGACACAAAATATATGTAAAGCAAGAAAATAAACAGTGCCTTAGAATGGAGTCAAAAAATAGAAATAATATACTTGCATGTGCTTGGAGTGAATGTTTTGTGATTTCCTCTTGGTATGTTTTAAGTTAAATTTGAAGTGTGAGTTGATTAAAATTAGGCTAGGGGGGGACTCCAGATATACCCGAGAGTACTTGGAGTATGTCCAAAACTAAACCTTCACGGCTACCCGCAAGGAATATGTGGGCTGAAATGGAGTCTGTCGGGCTATTGTTCGTAACGCACCCATTAGGGTGTGACAGAGATCGGTGCCCTGAGGTCACTTTTCAGAAGTTCCCGCTTCCTTTGGGTATTTTCCCACCGTAAAGGTTTGATCTAGGTGTTGGATTTTCACCTGATGGTTTATCAGTTGGGGAGAGTGAGTCCTAATTATACTAGTCACTCAAGTTCTTTTGATACAGCTTGACTGATAAGATGAACCGTAGCCAAGTGCAGAGCATACACACTGGAGTCTTCTCAATTTTAGTAAGTTTTAAACTGGGTGTTCTTGTTTAAAAGAAAACCCTCCAGGAACCTCTTTCGATCCAAGTGGATCTCAATTGGGAAATCAATGAGGGGTTAATTTTATAATTTCTGATAAATAAATACTGAAAAATAAAATAGATCCACAATTCTAGTTTTCTAATTAGTCCTACCACGAATCTCTTTCCCCTTTCAGGTCAATCGGGAAGTCGTGGGGTAAGTATTAAGATTACTTTGAAATATAAAGTATGGAATATGAAATTAATATTAAAATAAATTATACTACCTTTCATATTAGATCAATACTAGTTTCAAAATAAATGAGCAAAAAAGCAACAAAAAGGACACCGACGCAAATCCCCCTAGGGGGGATGGGGAATGGGCTCAAAAGATCCTATTCAAATAATAATTTTATTAACAGTGGTTACAATATCAGAAAAATTATATAATTCCTCTTGATCCTTATATGTATTGAAATCAAGAGTTTACAAGGTGCAAAAATCAAAGGTTTTAGTCAAATGGGAGACCCCTGGGGGGATTTGAACGCTCCTGAGGGCGCTTCCGAACAGAAGATTCCTTTGTTTTCTGTTACACCTGATAAAAACCAGTAAGCATGTTATAATAACATATTCCCAAAATAACTTTAAGAGTACCTTTGGATCAACCTACCTTATCTCAAAAAAAATGAAGTTAAAACTAGCTAAACATGTGAAACAGGAACCAAGGAAAGCAAGCTTTCCTTGGGATATTGGATTTATGTTTGTGAAGCCAATGAAATATGCACTGATATTGCAGAATATTAAATTTTATCATACAGCAAAAGGAAATCTAATGCATGCGAGCTACAAGTTTTCTTTAAATTTTCATGCAAAAAGATGATTTCCCTAAAGCTAGATCTAGAATGCTTATGAAACTTTTTTAACTGCAAGATCTAGAATACAGGATTTGATAATATATATATATATATGTTGTAATTAATTTTAATATGATATATCTAAGCAAAATCAAAGCTATGAACAAAGTAACCGGGTAAAAATGTTGATTTTTTATAGAAATGAGAAGAAGATGAGAGAAGGTCGGCTCGTTGCTTGAATGGAGCAAGCTGAAAGGAGGCCCTTTTGTGGAGTGCTGAGGGATAGAGTCTTGATCTTATTGGATAAGGAATGGCATCAATCTAGATCCACGTCTTCATCCAATCGAGAACCTGCAACTAAATAACACAAGCCTGCACACACCTCATGAGATCTGGATATAGATGTATAAAGCAACAAAAATGAAAGATCATGCCAAAATAACCTTATTTAAGCATATAACTGAAATTTTTGAGCATACATCATATGGATAAACAAGATCAAGCAATCTAGCTTTCCTCGTTTACACCCTTACTTGATTCAACCGAATCCCTGAAGCCAGAACACAGAAGCAGCACAGAATTTGGCAAGAAATTGCAGCTACCACATCAGCAGCATAACACTGAGAATCCACATAGAAACATGCACTACACAGTATAGCCTCCAAATATTCTTTATTCACAAATGATGATCAATACAAAGTTACAATGGCAATCCCTTCAGTCCAGCTCTAACTTCTTGGAAGAGGCTGCTGTGCTTGGATATATACAAAAACTAAGAGATCTAGCCCAGGGGGGGCACAAATCCTAAAGAGACACATCAAATCAGCTGAAGGAGAGTCCATCAATGCCTGATCTGTGTCTAGCTAAGCTAGATCTGAGTCTCACTAAGTGCAACTGTCAATCGGGGGGCTGATCTGACTGACACCTCAACCTGTTGACTGAAGCATCCACCAAAACTCATCCAGATGAGTCAAAAACATGTGGAGGAGAGAGGGAGGGCGAAATTCCCCATAAAGGATGCTGAAGATCAACTTTGGATCTGATTTGATCACCTCCTTCAGTCAAGGATTTGTCAGATCCAATGAATCTGCTTCAGATATGACTGATTTCAATCAAATCGGCTGAGAATCCACTGATCTATGATTTTGGATTGCTCCATTATTCATCAATTTATTAATTAAAATCATTAATAATTGATTTTTGGGGCTTTCTGACCTGAGTGATGGAAAATCACTCAAAACTAGGAAATAGTGGGTCCATGGGTTTAAATGGTGCTCTTAGCTTGAAAATGAGCACCTACATGACTGAAATCGATTATTTGGCCCACTTTTATTACAAAATCAAATTTTCCAATTAAACTATTAAAAAATAGCCTAAGTTTCGGAAAAATTAAATTTTAAGAAAAAACACTGAAAAATTAAAAAAATTGAAAAATTGAAAAAACCTAGGGGCACTTAGACATGTTCATATGACTCAACTATGATGTCTAGCATGCTTATACATTGACACATAGACTCTAATAACATCAATAGACCTAAATTCCAAGCCGACCACCCCAACTTTGGAGGTATGGAGTGAAAAACTCAGAAATTATCAGTCATTTATTCAACAACCAATAATAACCAAGGGAGAAAACACCCCGGGATGATCGGATTGACAAATAAAGTCTAAGAGACGGAGTCTTTTACAGACACTATCATGCTATAAAATTTATTACAATTCCCCCATGGGGTATGAACATGTGATATAGTACAACAAGCACTTCCCAGAAGTACTTCCAAACGTCTTCTGAAGTCCGAATAAGTTAACCCTGTCCGGTTCACCAGGCTCACTTGGTAAAAAAACCACTAAGTACAACTTAGGTGGTAACAGTTGGAATGTTAGATTTTTATCATTTAATAAATATGATCTAGGATCTTATCTAAGAGAATAACATGCATAGAAATAATAAAAAGAGACAAGAGACACGAAGAGTTTTGCTCGAGGAAACCATAAAGGAGAAAACCCCGTAACTTCCTCAGTGATAGAATGAGCACCAATGGAAAAAGTAAAACCCAAATACAGAAAGATGATCTCTGAAAAGTGCTCTCTCTCTCACTTGTTCTAGCTCCTCTTATCTCACTCATGTGTTATAGTTGAGTGAGTGTGTGTCTCAAATAGAGAGGCTCACTCTCTATTTATACTAGTTTCCGACTTGATAATTACTTACCAGGGCTGACTTCTCTAGGAGAGTCTAATAACCCTAGTACCTCAAAATTGTGGGTACTATTGCCCCAACTTATAAAGGAGTGTTAACCTCTATGAACTTACATTAATGATTCTTCTGATAGGAACATCGGGATACAAACAAATACAACATATAAAATATACAAGTGAATACATTCTGAAGTTACAAATGTATTAACACTCCCTATTAACTAGGAATTTATTCTTTTGACACAATTCATTAGCAGAAGTCTTCATCACTGGATCATTAATCAAATATGGATCATTATAATAGTCTCTCCTATTGTCTCAAGCAAATGGTGTTATCTCTCAATTCTACTCGTTATAGGAATTTCTACAGAGCCAACCCTTTTTCATGCGGGTTGTAGTTCTAGCTTCCATGTATGTCTTCATCTTCTTTAGCGCTTATATCCTACCATGGGAGGCCCAAAATTCTACCATGTCGGAAAGGCCCACCCAACACTTATATCTGACCATGGGAGATCCAACCTACCACCATGTCAGAAAGTCCCAACACTCACATCTGACCATGTGAGGCCTAGCCTACCACCATGTGAGAATGGCCTAGCAAACACATCTGACCATGGGAGGCCCAACTTTCCACCATGTCCTAAAGGCTTAGTACTTAAATCTGACCATGGGAGGCCCAACCTGCCACTATGTCAGAAAGGATACTACACTTACATTTGACCATGGGAGGAACCAATCCTACCACCATGTCGTAAAGGCTCTACACTTACATCTGACCATGGGAGGAACACATCCTGCAACCAATTCAGAAAGGAACCTACACTTACATATAACCATGGGAGGAACCAATCTTTCCAGCATGTCAGAAAGGCTCTAGACTTACATCTAACCATGGGAGGCCCAACCTCCCACCATGTCAGAAAGGCTCTCGGACTCATCACTTCCCATTGGAAGGAACCTCGACTTGGAGAACACTAAGATTCTCCCTGAAGCACGCAAACTTCACTCTGGACATTTCTAGAATAGAATCACATCAGGGATGATTACATCAAAGGGTAACCTACGAGCTTAGCCCAGATTGATTACATGTGAGGACAACCTATAGGATTGTTTATGTCTGAGCAACCTATGAGCTTCGCTAGTATTTTATGCTCATACAACCTGTCTCACCGGCTATGCTAGAACTCCCTCTTTCGAGAGATCTTGATCTGGATCACAAACTGGAGCTTCACTACTCCTCTCTCCCAAGTATCTAATCAAGTGGAAAAATATTTTTCCTCAGTTGTACTCAACGCCATGTAGGACTCCTTCCTGCTAAACCAAGAGATCACACCTGATCCCATATTGAAGCAGCACCCCGAAGTGCTCTTCCTATCAATGGAACTGCCAAATATGAATCCACATAACCTTCCAAGTCAATATTTTGATTCGCTTCATACTTGAGCCAATAGTCAATTGTACCCTTCAGGTACCTCAGAATATGCTTTGCAACAATCAGGTGAACATGTCTTAGATCCATCAGGAACTAGCTCAATGCGTTCACAACAAATAAAATATCTGGTCTTAGATTCATCAAGTAATTCAAGGACCCAATCATATGATGATACATCGTAGCATCAACCAACTCTGATGAAGCATAACTCAATAGCTTCAGGTTTGATGCCATAGGTGTGGTCATGGCCTTACAGTCCATCATCCTGAACCTCTTCAGGATCTCTACTTCATACTCCCCTTATCCTAGGGATATTCCATCTACATTCTTTCACACCACCATGCCTAGATATTAGTGCATCATACCCAATTATTTCATCTCAAACTTGGCATAAAGCTTCCTCTTCTTGCAACTTTAATGAGTTCCTCTTTTCTTGTTAGGAACAATTCATCGACATGTAACAGGAGCATCACTGGTCTTCTGCCTTCAACCTTGTAGTAAATATTAGAGTCTTCCTTATTCTTAGGAAAGCCTAGAGCCATAAGTAATCTATCCATCTTATCATATCATGTTGAACCTCAGGGTCTTCTACAGTCACTCTCTATGAAGTGGAGCATCATTCTCCCTCTTCCTTTCGTACTCTATGTATTGAAACATTATGTATTTGAGTGACAAGTAGCTTCCTCTGCTACTAATATTTTATGTATCCATCTAGGGCTACTAGATACCAAGATCCTCTATCTTGAACCTTTTCAAAATTTCTTCTCACACCCATCTATGAGCTTGGCATCCTCTATAAGATTTCATTTTAAACATTGTAGAAAAGGTTACAGTATTTGTCACTCTAGGCGATATTAAGTTCCTCATGTATGTGTTATTCCACGGGTTCCTTCTGATCTCGTACAAGGCCTTCTTTAATTTGCACACATGAGTCTTACTATCATGTGTCTCATGTTCCAATGGCTGCAGATGTCTCTTCATAGTCTATAACTTCTTTCTATGAGAATCCTCATGCTACAAATCTTTCCTTGTATCCCACGATGTTTCCATCTACTGGATGCTATATGTTATAGATCCATGTGGAAGATACTAATAAATTCCCTTCAGGTCTTGATACTGCATTCTAGACATCATTCTTCTTGAACTTGTACTCTCCTTCCATTTTTCTTTTGGCTACTTCTTCATAGCTGGAAGGTTATGCATCTGTGATGTCGCTCAATTGTGTCTGAGACCTCTTTCTTGAAAGTATCATCATATTATTATTCATCTTGGATTATTTCTTGAACTATCATCACATGTTCTTCAGAACAAGTTTCATCCTTCTTTTCTTGTAGGAGATTGTACACAATATTTCCTACAAGTCAAATGCATTAGTTGTATGGTTAGAAACATTTAGTAAAGCATATTCATAATGGCAAATTCTTATGAATAAAGATATAATCATGTAACTATTTTATCCAATACAACATTCATCCATATCTCATGGAAACTTTATAGATGCCTTCCATCTATACCATGACATCATTGAGAATGTGCACTAATCCAATATGTCAGCAAAGAGGTTTCATTCTATATAAGTAGCAATGGAGAGTTGTAGCACCATGGGATACTTACCTATCATATGGGATACTTACCCATCACATTCATATTAGTAGTATACTGTCATTAATGAAGACATTCTATCATGCATAGCACATCAACTAAATATAAACAAATGCATAACCAAATAATATCATGAAATGACAATTGAATACTTATGTTTATTCGTTTCATGGGTAGACTCCTTCTTAATCCTTCTGCTTCATCATCTTATTCATTCGAGACATAATCATTTCTTATTTGAATGCTAAGATGGATAAGAGGTTCTTCAAGAATTGATTCCTTCATATTCCTCATTGCTTGAGGGATATTCTTTGAATCGTGAGAGATAGATATTCATTTGCTCCCATCTTCTTTTCTCTTGTTATGAGTCGATCTTCTTCCTTTGTGCAATCTTCCTAGAGTCTGATGAAGTTAATCACTTCCTTCTAGCACACATTCCTTGAATGAATGAATCCCATGATCTAGTGAGAACATTCAAGGTGGTTATAACAATATCTTATTCTTCTTTGATTGCTTCGTCATAGCATCGAACATTTCCTTTTGGTGTCTTTAAGGATGACACATGAGGAATGAGATGCTCTTTAATAGAATCTGCAATGTTTCTCTTCGCTTTATCCTTAGCCTCATATCCCTCTGGCTCTTATAAATTCTTTACTGAAATACTGATCTAATTCAATTTCTTCAAGGATCACAAAGTTCCTATACTTCTTTTGATTTATATTCTTCCCTTTAAAATAGCCTGTTCAAGGAATCAAACATCTCTTCAGGTGTATTTAGTGAAGACACTTATGGTATAAGGTGATCCTCCTGGCCTTGACCAAGATCTTCTTGTGTAAGGCTTTAGCCTCATATCCCTCTCGAACTGGAACCTCTCCACTTATGTAGGTATCCAATTCATTTCTTCAAGAACTAGTGAGATCATATACTTCCATGCTTGGAAGTTGTCAGCTTCACCAAGATTGTCATCAAGCTGGTGTGATTAGTCATTTTGAAACGAGAACCTCAAATGTAAATAGAAAAAGATTAGATCTTATCGATTTGAGGTGTCTGTCCTAGTTCTGGATCTGGATGATCTAGGGTTTGTTAGAGAAACCCTATTTTTCAAAACATGGACTATTTCATATTTGATTGGATAAAAATATGTGACTCCTCAAGTCGAGCTAAGAAGCATACTCATTTTCCCAAAACTATGATCAGAACTGCAAAATATATGATGCCCTAGTTTACTTTGTTACAGCTGATTTTGCCACACATGGTAGATCACACATTTATGGCCTTCCCTATCCCTCTAAATAATCCTTGGACCCCATGGACTACTTTTTTACCTTTTATGTTTCCATGATCATTCCTAAAAACACATGTTATTTTCCATACGCGACTTTTTAATCCTTTCTCGTGTATATACGCAGATATAACCCTTAAACCCGTGTACATCGAGATGTGTGAAAAAGGCCAAAGATTTTTAGAGTTTTCCTTGATGTGGATCCAAGTTACTTATCTCTTGGCCTTCCATATCCCTTTAGATCACTAGGATTTGACCTTCCATTACCCCATTGAAGCACTATATAAGGAACCCTTTGGATATATTAAAAGGGGAGGAATTGAAGAGCAAGAAAACTATACTCCATTGTTGTCAGAGCTTATAGTTCAGTTTGCATACCTTTGTCCCTTGGATCACTTTGTCTTCTTCCAAAAATTTCCTTTGCTTGTGATCTTTCTATCAAGAGATGGAGGATTGAAGTGGTGGAGGCGTAGGTGTACGACTCAGTTTCTTCGGTTCGCAGACGTGCCAACAGAGGTTTTCACTATTGTAATATTTGATTTATATTAATAGAAATATCTTTTCCTATCCAATAATGTGTATTTGAATGAATATTGAATCCATGGATGCTTTTAAATGCTTATATGTTATTGAATATATATTCTAGAGTAGGTCTAACGCCATTATATAACATGCTTGTCTTGTTTGATGATTGTTGAGAGACCAAATTGCCAATACAAGCGAGATTGGAAAAGCTCAAATCTACATCAACCATCTGGAATCAGGTATGTTTTATTCCTCTTGCATATGGGAAGGGATTGATTTTTGCGGTTACTCTGTCTGTTGTGGTACCCCAATCCATAGGAAGTTTTCTCCATAACAGAATTGGTGACCATATTGGGGATGTTCCTTGTTTTTCTTTGGGGTTTGGGGGCACAATGTGCTTGATACTCTTGACTTACTCTTTGTTTCTCCTTGTTTTTGTGTTGCATTTTATAGTATGTTCATCCATTGCCACTCCCCTTTATTGTTTTGACCCTTGGCCTAATTTTTACCACTGTCTTCTCTGTATATGGACGTTTTTGGCCAAAAGTCACATACAGACACATATTTTTGGCCAAAAGTAGTGTATACATGCAGGTTTTTGGCCAAAATCCATGTATACATGTAGCTTTTTAGCCAAAATTCACATATATATGTAGTTGTTCTTTAAATAGTCACGTACATCCTCCCTTTTAGTGAGTTTGATGTTGTGGTAAGTTGTTGGGTGGATTGTGAGTGTGGTTGGGTCTTCCTTGGTTCTGATGTTATCTATTGGATGCTTCTTTTGTGACTAGAGACCGTATTTTCATTGATTTTTCTTTGAAAGTAGTTTTAGTGATTTATCCATTTTTTTCCCATTAGTGCATTACTCTTTTTTGTGTCAGTGTCTTGCTGGGCTTGTGTTTTATACTTGTTGCAGAGACTGAGAGTTTTATATGACTTTTATTGCATTTTTCATGCTTTTATATTGAAAAATAGAAAGTAGTTGCACTCTTAGTTGCATCTTAGATATGGATTTGAGGAGGTACTTGCATTGGATTTCTTGGATGAGAGTTGTGTTTAGTCTTTCATATAGGAAGGATTTCATTGGCATTCGGAAAAGAATATATATTTATTCATCTCATGTAGTGGCATACCCTATTTTTCATTCTACAAGATTACACTTGGAATTGCTTGTTAGGTGTGCACTTTTATTTCACTGCTAAGTCTTCATATCATTAGTTGCGCGGCCATTTTCCTTTGAGTAATTACAACCATTAAAATCAACACATAATTTAGAATGAACTACACATTTTTCTTTTATAGGGTTCACCAACAGTAATAGGTTTTAGGGTCTTGGAATAGTTCATTGTGAGTTAATTCTCCAAGACCACTAAACAAAACAATTAGGTGTCTGTCCAGGTGAGAGAGAAATATTTGATATAATTAGTGTTTCTCACGACGCTCCTCTTACACGGGAGTTAAGAACGAGGTAGTGTGAGCAGTTATGATTGGGATGACCCCTGGTTGTAACTGAGTAGCACCAGAGATATTTCCAGGATTGTATTCATATCTAGGGGCTCTTTCAAGAGTTTCGGGATTTGCTACCCTGCCCATATGGTCAATCCTGCATGTGACTGTTCGCTTGAGCATTGGTTATATTAAGGTGACCTTAGTTTCCTTACCTAGGTATCACAGGGGGTACTTGAAGAGGTTATTATGTGATTCTGCTATCCAGGTAGAGGTCAAACAACAAAATTTATTTATGCATTGAAGCTGAGGGCCATTGTAATTGGTTACATACCTTCGCTTGTAGTGTATAGGAGTTTAGAGCCTCTCATAGGTGAGAAATAAGTCCTGCATTCAAGAGATCACATATCCTCTTCTTGGTTTGCTTTTATTTTGGCTGTAGATTTTCTTAGGAGTGTGCTCTTTGTGCACTAGTTGGCCTTTGGGATCGTGGTTACTTGAGTATATTTATGCTCTCTTGAGTTTGGGTCCTTTTATTTTCGACATGCCTGGTATCCTATCACCTATCCTTGGTCCTAGTACGGACCCTGGTGTCAGACTTGGGGGCATCATATCCCCTTACCATGCTCATAGATTTGGGAATGGTCATATTCCATCCTCTACTAATTTTGTGGAGGATTTTTATTCCCTTCGCTCGGGATTTACACCAGTGGTCACCCTCATGGGGGTGGTAGTGGATACATGAATGTTGGGTCTACACTTTACATTCCTTTTTATGTCCCATCGTACACCGCACTATTTCCTTTGAATTGATTTGTCATGATCATTCCTCCCTATTCCCTATAGTTTTGATTCTTTATTAACTATTTTGGGTTGTTTTGGAATAATATGGTTGTCATGTAGGGTCCAGGTTTTGTACACTCTCTCCAAGGTTTCTACCCATTTGTTCCTATCATAGGTATCATGTCAAAACTACCATATAGGTTAGAATTTCACATCCGCTTGCATTTTGCATGACCTTATGACTATTTCATTTTAACCTTAGGTACTAACCCATTCCATGGTATCACAAAACCTTCATGTTGTTGTTAGAAGTGGTACTATGTGAATGGAAGAGCTTTCATATACATGGGTGTCCTAGTTAGCTCCCCTTTGCATTTGGTACCCATGCTGTGAGTCCTCTCTAAGGTCCGGGAGTCCTTTGTATAGTACCACCATGAATTTGAGCAAGAGTTTCATACTCCTCTTAACCTTTATGTTGGCCATTTCCCCATGACTCCCTTGTATATGTCAAGTTGTAATTACATTATCACGAGTTTTTCTTGCCTTATTGAGTCGTATGCCAGCTTCCCTGACTCTGATTATAAGCCATATAGCCCGAGCTTGTCTCATGTCTAGCCAAGTAGATCATTTTCATATATCTTTTGCAGCTTGATTCCCCATTTTTTATTGAGAGGGGACTTTCGCCCGAGTGTCGTTATCCTACACATGTTTCCTTGAATTGAGCATAGGTATGTTCCATTGCTTGGAACTAGTTTGTGTGCTCATTGACACTCGTCTCCTCCTATTTTGTAACTATAAAGAACTTTTATTCTTTTTCAAGATTTTCAAAATATTTGAAAAAGTCCAAAAAAAAAAAAAAACCAAAAAGATGGACAGGAATAGATGTTATCTTTGGTAGTAGTCAAGTCGTGTCACCTTTGAACATAACACTGTATATCACATCTGTTGGTTGGGTTAATAGTTTTACTTTAGGAGTTGTACTTGTTTATCTGAGTTTATCTCCACCAACTGGTTAAGCTTCCAGTCCCTATGGAGCCTCTGTCAATGCCTCCTATTTCACAGAGATGTTCCAGTTTTGTATATTGAGTCTATGATGCCTACATTTAGTCACCATTCGTCTTTATGCTCTTGTTCGAAGGAAGTTAAAGTCTGAGATGACCATTCCCGGTACTATTACTGGCTCATGCACATTATGATCAAGTCCTTCCACATTATACAGCTTTGCTGAGTACCTCATGTTGGATGATGGGGGATGCCTTAATTCCCTCCTTTCAGTAGATTTCATCCCATTGACTTCAGATCATTTATTCTGGGATAAGAGTCTAGAGTCATTTTGAGTGCCTTGAGACTTGCAGCCATCAATGGCAGGTTCTCTCGTCATCGATAGTTTTGGGAATAAATCAATGTCCCCTGATCAATGGATTCTTTCAAGTGTTCAACCTCAACACATTTATTCACACTTGTTAGATTGCACTCTAGTACCTTGATTCCCATTTTCATTATGAGTGGGTGATCTCATGTCTGTTGATGGTATACATCAATGACCAGTAATCAGACGATGGACTACTATGTTCAACCTAGACACCTCTATTCACATATTAGGACATGTACTCATAGCAGTTTATGTAGAAGACTTTCCAGATTGGTGGCATTTCATATATGCTACTTCCTTGATCGTGCCAGTGTTCATGAGATTTCAGCTCTCATGACTTGATTTCAATGTATGTCAGATATCTTCATCCATTATGGAGATCTTGATCCATTGTATATCTTCATATTTCATGGAGATAATGATCCTTTGTATATATTCATCATGGATATTCTGATCTATCCATATTGTACATGGCGACGACCACACATGTCATATTTTTTATCATGCCTATTCATGGCCATTGTACTCTTATGTATCTAGGACTGCTGTATGTACTTGCAGTCATATGGAGAGATATTTGTACTATATTGTTGGATGGCTGGTTCTTCCACCTAGTTCTTCATCACTCCACTTCTGGGATGGACTTATAATGTATTTCGGCCATCGTATCACCACTCTGACCTCACACATTAGGGGGCATCTGTTATAGTTGATTTTACCACACATGGTAGATCACACATTTATGGCCTTCCCTATCCCTCTGCAGACTCTTTAGACCCCATGGACTATTTTTGTACCTTTGATGTTTTCATGATCATCCCTAAAAACACATGTTATTTTCCATGCACGAATTTTTAATCCTTTCTCGTGTATATACTCCGATATAACCCTTAAACCCGCGTACATCGGGGTGTGTGCAAAAGGCCAAAATTTTTTGTATTTTTCCTTGATGTGGATCTAAGTCACTTGTCTCTTGGTCTTCCATATGCCTTGATATCGCTCAAATTTGACCTTCCATTACCCCATTGAAGCACTATATAAGGAACCCTTTGGATACATTGAAAGGGGAGGAATTGAAGAGAAAGAAAACTATAGTCCATTGTTGCCAGAGCTTATAGTTGAGTCTGCATCCCTTTGTCTCTTGGATCACTTTGTGTTCTTCCCAAGCTTTCCTTTGCTTGTGAGCTTGCTATCGAGAGATAGAGGACTCAGTTTCTCCAGTTCGTAGATGTGCCGACAGAGGTTGTCACTATTGTAATGTCTGATTTATATTAATAGAAATATCTTTTCCTGTCCAATAATATGTATTTAAATGAATATTGAATTTATGGATGCTTTTAAATGCTTATATGTTATTGATTATATATGCTAGATTAGGTCTAACACCATTATATATCATGCTCGTATTGTTTGTTTATTGTTGAGAGAGAAAATTGCTAATACAAGCGAGATTGGAAAAGCTCAACAGGGATCTACATCAACCATCTGGATTCAGGTATGTTCCGAGATCCTTTAGTGTTAGATGTTTTATTCATCTTGCATATGGGAAGGGATTGATTTGTATGGCTACTCTGTCTGTTGTGATACCCCAAGCCATAGCAATGTTTCTCCATAACATAATTGGTGACCATACTGGGGATGTTCCTTGTTTTTCTTTAGGGTTTGGGGGCACAATGTGCTTGATATTCTTGACTTACTCTTTGTTTCTCCTTGTTTCTGTGTTGCATTTTATAGTATGTTCATCCATTGATACTCCCCTTTATTTTTTTGAACATTTGCCTGCTTTTTACCACTTTCTTCTTTCTATACGCAGGTTTTTGGCCAAAAGTCACGTACATACGTAGATTTTTGGCCAAAAGTCACGTATACATGCAGGTTTTTGGCCAAAATCTGCATATACATGCAGTGTTTTTGCCAAAAATCGTGTATATGCGTAGCTGTTCTTTAAACAATCGCGTAAATCCTCCCTTTTGGTGAGTTTGATGTTGTGGGAAGTTGTTGGGTGGGTTGTGAGTGTGGTTGGGTATTCCTTGGTTCTGATGTTGTCTATTGGATGCTTCTTTTGTGACCAGAGACCGTCTTTTCATTGATTTTTCTTTGAAAGAATTTTTATTCATTTATCCATTTTGTTTTTCCATTAGTGCATTACTCCTTGTTGTCTCGGTGTCTTACTGGGCTTGTGTTTTATACTTGCTGCAGACACTGATAGTTTTAGATGACTTTTATTGCATTTTTCATGCTTTTATATTGAAAAATACAAAGTAGTTGCACTTTTAGTTTCATCTTAGATATGGATTTGAGGAGGTACTTGCATTGGATCGCTTGGATGAGATTTGTGTTTAGGCTTTCATATAGGAAGGATTGCATTGGCATTCAGAAAGGAATATATATTTATTCATCTCATGTACTGGCATACCCTATTTTTAATTCTACAAGATTGAACTTGGCATTGCTTATTAGGTGTGCACTTTTATTTCACTGCTGAGTCTTCATATCATTAGTTGCATGGTCATTTACCTTTGATTAATTATAGCCATTAAAATCAACGCATAATTTAAAATGAACTACACATTTTTCTTTTATAGGGTTCACCAACAACAATAAGTTTTAGGGTCTTGGAATAGTTCATTGTGAGTTAATTCTCCAAGACCACTAAACAAAATAATTAGGTGTCTATCCAGGCGAGAGAGAAATCCCTGATATAATTAGTGTTTCTCAGGATGCTCCTCTTACACAGGAGTTAAGCACAAGGTAGTGTGAGCGGTTATGATTGGGATGACCCCTGGTTGTAACTAAGTAGCACCAGAGATATTTTCAGGATTGTATTCATATCTAGGGGATATTTCAAGAGTTCCGATCTTTGCTACCCTGCCCATACAGTCGATCCCACCTGCGACTATCCACCTGAGAATTGGTTATATTAAGGTGACCTCAGTTGCCTTACCTAGGTATCACAGGGGGTACTTGTAGAGGTTATTATGTGAGTGTCTTGACCAGGTAGAGGTTGGACAGCACAATCGCTTTATGCGTTGAAGCTGAGGTCCACTATAATTGGTTACGTACCTTTTCTTGTAGTGTATGGGAGTTTCTTGCCTCTCCTAGGCAAGACATACCTGCTGTGTTTGGGAGATCACATATCCTCCCCTTAGTTTGCTTGTATTTTGGCTATAGATTTTCTTAGGAGTGTGCTCTTTGTGCGTTAGTTGGCCTTTGGGATCATGGTTACTTGAGTATATTTATGCTCTCTTGAGTTTTGGTCCTTTTATTTTCACAATGCCTGGTATCCTATCACCCATCCTTGGTCCTAGTACGGACCTTGGTGTCAGACTTGGGGGCATCATAGCCCCTTACTGTGCTCATATATTTGGTAATGGTCATATTCCATCCTCTACTCCATTTGTGGAGGATTTTTATTCCCTTCGCTCGGTCTTTACACCAATGGTCACCCTCACGGGGGTGGTAGTGGATACGTGAACATTGGGTCTACACTTTACATTCCTTTTTATGGCCCATTGTCCACTGCACTATTTCCTTTTAATTTATTTGTCATGATCATTCCTCTGTATTCCATATAGTTTGGATTCTTTATTCACTATTTTGGGTTGTTTTGGAATAATATGGTTGTCATGTAGGGTCCAGTTTTTGTACACTCTCTCTGTGGTTTCGACCCATTCGTTCCTATCATAGGTATCATGTCTAAACTGGCATATATGTTAGGATTTAACATCTACTTGAATTTCGCATGACCTTATGAATATTTCATTTTAACCATAGGTATGAACCCATTCCATGGTATCACAGAACCTTCATGATGTTGTTAGAGGTGGTACTAAGTGAATGGTAGAGCTTTCCTATACATGGGTGTCCTATTTAACTCCCCTTTGCATTTGGTACCCATGTTGTGAGTCCTCTATTAGGTCTGTAATGTCTCAAATTTGGCATTTGGTCACAATGGCCAAATCACATTTTCCATATTCATGAAATTTGTCAAATGGATGCTAAAATTCAAATAATTGCCAAGGAGGAAAATCACTAGTTTCGTAGGTTGGGGGTGGAAGCTTTGAGATTTGGAATAAGGGGGATAATAAATGATGTTTAAACATTATAATGGGATAAATATTTAATAATTTATCTTATTAAATAAATACAATAGAAAATGGAAGTGGAAATAGAGCATGAAGACACATGGAGACTATGGGGCCCACACTAGCTAGAATTCCTATGTTAAATGGTATCTTTCTCTTGCAAATTCAAATATATGGGAAGCCTAATGTTTTTGGATGGATTATAAGGATAATATACTTGTCCATATACTTCATAGGTTTAATTTTGTATGAATTGTAACTTACATGGGAGAGGAAGAGCCAAATGGGATTTTCATGGACACTTGGCTAGATTCCCCTTACGTTTATAACAACTATGACACCAATGATGGAGATTATATGACAATTATGACCGAAGTAAGATTTTAATACTGAAATAATGACATAATAACATTTAATTCCTGAATAGAGCATTGTGTAGGTCAAAATTGGGAGTTGGAGAAGGCCAAGAGGCTCCTACTCAAAATTGGGAGAAGAGGGAAGGTGAAGAGAGATGCCACATGGCATATCATGAGTAGACACACCAATTCGACTTGGATTTGGTTTATGGATGGATTTATAAACTTATAATACCAATAATGTTTATAAAATACAGGTATCATCCATGAGAAGAATCTTTTTCTAATTTGTGAATTGTGAGAGCTAGTGGATGACTAGTTTTCTTGCTTAAGCCAATTTTGAGGGTGAAATATTCCCATCCTAGTTGGTGTTTATAGAGGCCACTCAGGTCTTTCATGGAGATTTAATGGAGTCTCATTTTTAGGTATAAGATACAGTAAATAATGTGTATTCTTCTATTTCAACACTCTCTCTCAACTATTTCCAGTTTTCACACCATATTCATGCCAATGGAGGGATTGCGCTTTGGGTGAGTTATTGATCTCTTTGGGGAAGGTTAGAATGATAATTATATTATGTTATGATGTATATTATATTTATTTCATGTTTATAATACTCTCAGGTTGAAATACCCAAAAAAATTCATGTAAAAATGTTGAACAATGAACAAATAGTGTCATTTCCCCACTATCTTGTTGTGAACCATTGTAATGCTGATGATTTCGAAATAGGAGAGCCTTTAATTGTCAATTTATGATTTGAATCAGTTAAATATTATATTTTCTTCATTATCAAAAATTTTCAAGTCTAAATTCCCAATATTTGTGTGTCAAAATGACTTTTAATGAGCAAATAATGACCATTTCCACTCCATTTTCATATATGCCATGGTTAAGCTTATTATTTCGAATGGAGGAATGTATATATGATAAATTTAGGATTTATTGAATTTAATTAATTTTTATTTAAAGTATAATTTTCATTACTTAAGCATTGGAAGCCATTTTACTCATTTCTATTGCATTGGGAGAAGATTTGGTGCAATTTCCCCAAGGGTCGAAATTGTGACTTGGGGGTTGTTTTGGAAAGAGTCATAATAGAATGTATAAACTGAAAAATGATGAATATGAAACTTTGAAAAAACACCTTACACATACCCAGACTCTGTTCATAAATTCAAGTTACTTTTGGATCATTTGTGAAGCCATTTCCGACAATTACCCAGGGGGAATTGGAGCCCCAATTTGCAAGTAAAGACTCCTGATTTGAACAGGACATTAAAAAAGTTTGTATAAGTAATTGGGAGGTAAAAAAACATACATTATAATTATATTTAATTTATTATATCATTCATGTACCTTCAGAGAAAATTTGGAAGCATTTGGGTCAATTTGGAGGTCTAGACATCAAAACTAGTCAAGAGCCAAAATTCAGAGAAAATTGGAAAATTGGCCATTTTAATAAAATTATAAAAAGGGGACATTACAGTGGTATCAGAGAATGATCTTGGAACCTGATTTGGTCTGATATTTACAATTATAATAATTCAGGTACCACAATTATATGTTGAAACTAAAAGTGCTTTCGTTGAAGAGGAAAAAAAAAGTAGGAGAAGAAGACAATTTTTTGGAAACTATGACTAGGCATGAAAAGAGAGCCTCATATGATGGTGAGGAGATCATAAAAAGCATGGAAACTATATTTGAATACATCACCAAGAACATTATGAAAGTATTTGAATTTTTGGCTATCCAAAGTTTGGAAAAATATATTGAATTCAAGAAAACCAAGGAGAAAAATGCATCAGCTTGTTTGAAGGAGCAAAAGGAGGAGACCCATGAACCACCTAGTTCTGAAATAGGTGGAGTAGAAGAAGTAGTACGTGAATATGATCAAAATTAACTACCAAGTGACTATGAAAAATATGAAGAGACATCACATGAGTATGAACAAGTTTTTATTGAAAATACTGAAGATATTTTTGAGACACATCCTACCTTGGAAATGAAATAGAGAGCATCTACTGATGGATGCTTGAACTATGAAGGAGTACCAAATGATGGGTGCTCACAACTCTATGTTGGTGACATAGAGATCAGATTTCAAAATGTTTTTGCAAGCCAAAATTCCATTAAACATGAAAATGAAGACCTTGTAGCATTTGAAGAAGAAACAAGATCAGCTTCCGAATCACCACTTGAGGTTCATGAAGTTGGTCCAAGCAAGAAGGAAGAAGATGAGGAGGTTCATTTGCAAGAGACTCATTTTATTTAAGGGTCCTTAAAGATGAATTAAAATAATATCCAAGAGGCCCTTAGAATACTCCATGACACTCAAGCATTGGTATCAAATTCTTGTTGGAGAGCTACTTCCTTGGAGGAGCCATCATTCCTTGAAGACATGGAGAAGATTCAAAGAGCAATGTGCAACATCAAAGGTAATTTCATGTCTTTTATTTTTGATAGAAAAAATTTCATTGATCTTATTTAATGGTTACATGAATCCTACTTAAAGAATAATGAAGTTATTGATAAGCTCACAATTCAAAATGAGCAACTTCTTGAAGATTTGCAAGACACTTGTTTTTCCTCTGATGTTTCAGATTTTCATAAGGTAGATTGCTTGGAGGATTCTCATGACATGATGGATCATGACAAACATGAAAATTTTTAGGTTCTTTATGTATTTGAAGATAATATTGATGAGACACAATCACTTGTTATGGTGGAAGAGGAACTTGAGTTGCCTCTTGAAACTGGTTACACACTTTTTGGAGAATTGCATGATTCCACTACATTGAAACCAAACTATGAGGACAGTTTTGAATTTTTAAGGGAGGTGCATAATCCTACCCCTATGGATCCTTCACATGATAATTTTTTTTTACTTTATGATCACTTGGGTGAGTTGGTTATTTTTCCTACATCCTACACTTCCAAATTTCGCAACATTCATCCTAATGAAGTATGGGTGAAAGGGTTCTTTTTGATGGTGCCACATGAGGAGTATGGAAATATTAGATTGAATTTTTATGACGACATGGTTGGAGCACATTATTATTTAAATTTTCATCAGCATCCATTTTTACATTATGATGATACACATCTACATGGGTGCACCTATGATGTTCATTTGAGTCACTTGAAGAGTCATGGTTTTTATTGCTCAACACTTGGTTCATTTGATGTTGGAGGAACTTCATCGAACACTTGGGTGAAGAGGGATATGATTGAGGAACATTATTATTGGAAGCAACATCCTCTATTATTTCATGATGATATACATATTCATGGGTGTATTGATGAGACTTATTTGAGACACTTGAAGTGTTTGTGTTTTATTTGCTCCTTATTTGGTTCATATTTTGGTGGAGGTTCTTCATTCACTTCTTGGATGAAAGAAAAAATGGCTGATTATTATTTTGATGCATATTACATTCTTTTGGAGCAGAATTATAGGACATGGTATCCTAACCTATGTCATTGGAGAAGATTTGATTGGTCACTTGAAGCATGTATGCACTTGGCAAATGGTAGTCTACTCACTGGGAGGTATAAGCACTTTCATAATTTCTTGGAGAGAACCTCCTTGATGTACATTCTTATTATGTTGTTATATAATTTAATGATATATATTATGCACTCATGATGTTTCGAATAATGCATACAAGAAAATGGGATCCTGGAATTCTCTTTCCAAATGGTATGGGTTGGAGAACACTCTTAATTGTTGGAGTGCAATGCAAGAAATGGGACCCTAGGATAGTTTTTACTCCCATTGATTTCAAATTCTTTGGGAGACAAGCAGTATGGGAGATGAATTCCACATTTAATAATGTGATTTTAATAATATTAGTGTAGCAGCAAGCATGGTGGTTCCTCTCTAAAATATTCATGAAATCTCAAAGACTCAAGGTGGGCAGCTCAGTGGCAACTTCAAAGAATCATACAGAAAGCAGGTTCTTCAACAACCATGTTTGAAATTGCTTGAGGGAAAGAAATATTGGGAAGGGAGGATTTGCAATGTCCAAAATTTGGAATTGGGTCACAATGGACAAATAAAATTTTCCATATTCATGAAATTTTTCAAATGGATGTTAAAAGTCAAATAATTGCCAAGGAGGAAAATCACTAGTTTCCTAGGTTGGGGGTGGAAGCTTTGAGATTTGGAATAAGGAGGATAATAAATGATGTTTAGAAATTATAAGGGGATAAATATTTAATAATTAATATTATTAAATAAATACAAGAGAAAATGGAAGTGTCAATAGATCATGAAAACACATGGAGACTGTGGGGCCCACACTAGCTAGCATTCCTATGTTAAATGGTATATTTCTCTTGCAAATTCGAATATATGGGAATCCTAATTTTTTTGGATGGATTATAAGGCTAATATAATTGTCAATATACTTCATAGGTCGAATTTTTGATGAATCATAACTTACATGGGAGAGGAAGAGCCAAATGGGGGTTTCATGGACACTTGGCTAGATTCCCCTTACATTTATGATAGTTATGACACCAATGATGGAGATTCTATGATAGTTATGACCCAATTCAGATATTAAGGATAAAATATGGACATTTCAGGCCTGAATAAAGCATATTGGAGGTATAAATTGGGAGTTGGAGAAGGCCAAGAGGCTCCTACTCAAATTTGGGAGAAGAGGGAAGGTGAAGAGAGAGGCCACATGGCATAGCATGAGCAGCCACACCAATTCGACTTGTCTTTGGTTTATGGATGGATTTGGAAGCTTATAATACCAATAATTTTTATAAAATATAGGGATAATCCATGAGAAGAAGCTTTTTCTCATTTGTGAAATTGTCATTTGTGAATTGTGAGAGCTAGTGGATGACTAGTTTTCTTGCTTAAGCCAATTTCGAGGGTGAAAGATTCCCATCCTAGTTGGTGTTTGCATAGGAAACCTAGGTATTTAATGGAGATTTAATGGAGTATTACTTTTCTGTGTAATATATAGGAAATAATTTCGATTATTTTATTGCAGCACTCTCTCTCAACTATTTCCAGTTTTCACACCATATTCATGCCAATGGATGGATTGTGTTTTGCGTGAGCTATTGATCTCTTTGGGGAATATTATAATTCTAATTATATTATGTTATGATTTATATTATATATATTTCATGTTTAGAATACTCTTAGGTCAAAATACCCAAAATAATTCATGTAAAAATGTTGAACAATGAAGAAATAGTGTCATTTCCCCACTATCTTGTTGTGAACCATTGTAATGCTGATGATTTCAAATTGGGAGAGAATTTAATTGTAAATTTATGATTGGAATCCATTAAATATTATCTTTTATTCATTATCAAAAATTTTCAAGTCTAAATTCCCAATAGTTGTATGTCAAAATGACTTTTAATGAGCAAACAATGACCATTTCCACTCCATTTTGATATATGCCATGGTAATGCTTATTATTTCGAATGGAGGAATGTATATATAATAAATGTAGTATGGATGGAATTTAATTAATTTTTATTTCAATTCTCATGTTTATTAATTAAGCATTGGAAGCCATTTTACTCATTTTTATTGCATTGGGAGAAGATTTGGTGCATTTTCCCCAAGGGTCGAAATTGTGACTTGGGGGTTGTTTTGGAAAGAGTCACAACAGACTATATAAAATAAAACATGATGCATATGAGAATTTTAAAAGGTACCTTACACATACCCATCCTCTTTTTATAAATTCAAGTGACTTTGGGATCATTTGTGTAGCCATTTCCGGCAATTACCCGGGGGGAATTGGAGCCCCAATTTGCTAGTAAAGACTCTTGCTTTGAACAGAACATTAAACAAGTTTGCAGAAGTAATTGGGGGGTCAAGAAACATAAATTAGAATTATATTTAATTTATATTATCATTCATGTACCTTCAGAGAAAATTTGGAAGCATTTGGGTCAATTTGGAGGTCTAGACATCAAAACTAATCGAGCCAAAATTGAGAAAAAATTGGAAAATTGGTCATTTTAATAAAATTCCAAAAAGGGGACATTACAAGGTATGGGAGTCCTTTGTATAGTACCACCATGATTTTGAGCAAGAGATTCATACTCCTCTTTACCTTTATGCTGGCCATTTCCCCATGACTCGCTTGTATATGTCAAGTTGTAATTACATTATCATGAGTTTTTCTTGCCTTATTGATCCTTATGCCAGCTTCCCTGACTCTGATTATCAACCATATATCCTAAGATTGTCTCATGTCTATCCAAGCAGAGCCTTTTCATATATCTTTTGCAGCTTGATTCCCCATTTTTTACTGGGAGGGGACTTTCCCTCGAGTGTCGTTATCCTACACAGGTTTCCTTGCATTGAGCATAGGTATGTTCCGCTGCTTGGAACTAGATTTTTTGCCCCTTGATACTCATCTTCTCCTAGTTTGTAACTATAAATCACTTTTATTATTTTTCAATATTTGAAAAATATTTGAAAAAGTCCAAAAAAAAAATCAAAAAACAAAAAGCCGGACAGGAAAAGATGTTATCTTTGGCAACAGTCGAGTCATGTCTCCTTCGAACATAGCACTGTATATCACATCCATTGGTTGAGTTAATAGTTTGACTTTAGGATCTGTACTCATTTTTCTTATTTTATCTCCATCGACTGGTTAAGCTTCTAGTCCCTATGGAGCCTCTGTCGATGCCTCCTGTGTCACAGAGATGTCCCAGTTTTGTATATTGATTCTATGCTGCCTACATTCAATAACCATTCACCTTTATGATCTTGTTTGAAGGAAGTTAAAGCCTAAGTTGACAATTCCTCAGTTTTCTTGACTTTGCATGTCAGCCATTCTCGGTACTATTACTGGTTTGTGCACATTATGATTGAGTCTGTCCACATTATACAAATTTGCTGAGTACCTCGTATTGGATGATGGGGGATGCCTTAATGCCCTCCTTCTAGCAGATTTCATCCCATTGAAATCAGATCATTTATTATGGGATAGAAGTCTAGAGTCATTTTGAGTGCCTTGAGACTTGCAATCATCCGTGGCAGGTTCCCTCACCATCGACAGTTTTGGAAATACATAAATGTCCCCTGATCGATGGATTCTTTCAATTTTTTGACCTCAACACATTTATTCACACTTGTTAGATGACACTCTAGTAACTTGATTCCCATTTTCATTATCAGTGGGTGATCTCACGCTTGTTAACGGTATACATCAATGACCAGTAATCAGACGATGGACTACTATGTTTGACCTTCACACCTTTATTCACATAGTAGGATGTGTACTCGTAGTGGTTTGTGTAGAAGACTTTCTAGGTTGGTGGAATTTAATATATGCTACTTCTTTGATCGTGCCAGTGTTCATCAAATTTCAGCTCTCGTGACTTGATTCCAGTGTATGTCAGATATTTTCAACCATTATGGAGATCTTGATCCATTGTATATCTTCATCTTTCATGGAGATCATGATCCTTTGTATATATTCATCATGGATATTATGATATATCTATATTGTATGTGGTGATGAACACACATGTCATATTTTGTATCATGCCTATTCATGTCCATTGTACTCTTATGTATTCGGGACTGTTGTATGTACTTGCAGTCATATGCAGAGATATTTGTACTATATTATTGGATGTCTGGTTCTTCCACCTGATTATTCATCACTCCAATTTTGGTATGGACTTATAATGTATTTTGGCCATCGTATCACCCCTCTAACCTCACACATTAGGGGGCATCTGGTACACCTGATTTTACCACACATGGTAGATCACACATTTATGGCCTTCCCTATCCCTCTGCAGACTCTTTGGACCCCATGGACTATTTTTGTACCTTTTATGTTTCCATGATCATCCCTAAAAACACATGTTATTTTCCATACACAACTTTTTAATCCTTTCTCGCGTATATACGTAGATATAACCCTTAAACCCGTGTACATCGGGATGTGTGCAAAAGGCCAAAGATTTCTGGATTTTTCCTTGATGTAGATTCAAGTCACTTGTTTCTTGGCCTTTCATATGCCTTGATATTTCTTAGATTTGACCTTCCATTACCCCATTGAAGCACTATATAAGGAACCCTTTGGATACATTGAAAGGGGAGGAATTAAAGAGCATGAAAACTATAGTCCATTGTTGTTGGAGCTTATAGTTGGAGTATGCATCCCTTTGTCCCTTGGATAACTTTGTGTTCTTCCCAATATTTCCTTTGATTGTGATCTTTCTATTGAGATATGGAGGATTGAAGTGGTTGAGGCCCAAGTGGAGGCCTCAGTTTCTCCGGTTCGCAGACGTGCCGACATAGGTTGTCACTATTGTAATCTCTGATTTATATTAATAGAAATATCTTTTATTTTGCAGTAATGTGTATTTAATTGAATATTGAATCTAAGGATGCTTTTAAATACTTATATGTTGTTGATTATATATTCTAGAGTAGGTCTAATACCATTATATAGCATGCTTGTCTTATTTGCTGATTGTTGAGAGAGCAAATTGCTAATACAAGCGAGATTGGACAATCTCAATGGGGATCTACATCAACCATCCAGAATCAGGTATGTTTCAATATCATTTAGTTTTAGATGTTTTATTCCTCTTGCATATGGGAAGGGATTGATTTTTGCGGTTACTCTGTCTGTTGTGCTACCCCAAGCCATAGGAAGTTTTCTCCGTAACATATTTCAATTTTTTCTATAGAATTTACTCATATTTTTTCTTTAATATATCCAAAATTAATACTCCTATATGTCTCAAAAATTATTCTTGAGGTGGCCTCATCTGTCTTCTTTCCAAAACCACAGGTTTGAATAGAATTAGCTTCACCAATTGGGAATTATGAGAGTTTTCCCAAGGTGACTTATTTCAGGACTGTTCAGCATAGCAAACTTGTAGAGACTGCCACGTGTCACTGTTTCATCATCGGGGTATGAAAATTTTACCACATAAATTACAGTCCATGCCCTCTCTGTAACATCTTGAAAAATTTTATTTGGGCCTTTGTAGCTCGATATATAGAAATTATCCCAATGTTTCTTGTTTAGGGATGAATCTTGGGATAGGATGGAACCCTAATTTGGAGGAATCATATTTCCCATAATATAGCAAATATGAGGATGAAACGTTTACACAGGGTACATCAGGAACTTATCTTCATACTGTAAACTTTTTGGCTCCTGAAACTTCTCCAAGCTCGATATATAGAGAATGTACCAAAACTACTAGTTTTAGTATTTTAGGGTTTTCAAGTCCAGGGTTAAATTAGGGTTTGAATTTCTTGGAGTTTTACCCAACAATTTTTTTTTCTCTTGGTCTCTAAATTTTGATTTTGAGGAGGAGATAAATCCTATGCTGGGTTCACTTCAAAATTCCTCTTTTGTTAAAATCCCTAATTTCCTGCAGTAGTGATAGGTCAAAAATTGAAAATTCCTGGATTCAAATTCTACTTCGACGAGAAGATGCGCCATCTAATGAAGATTTATCCTAGCCTCCTTTTGTTGGTGATATGTGGAGAGAGACCCAAAATGTAAGAAGCGCTAGCTTTTGCTATTGCATAGTGTCTTCTTCTCAGGTTAGCTCTGATACCATGTTATATTTTTATCATTTAATCAATATGATCTAGGATCTTATCTAAGAGAATAACATGAACATCAATAATCACAAGAGACAAGAGACACAAAGAGCTTTCCTTAGGGAAAACATAAAGGAGAAAACCCTACAACTTCCTCAGAGATAGAATGAGCACCCATGGCAAAAGTAAAACCCAAAGACAAAAATATGATCTCTAACAGTTTTTCTCTCTCTCACTTGTGTACCCTCCTCTTCTCTCACTCATGCGCTACAATTGAGTGAGTGTGTGTCTCAAATAGAGAGGACCACTCTCTATTTATACTAGTTTCAAACTTGACAATTACTTACGAGGGACGACTTCTCTAGGAGAGTCTAACAATCTTAGTACCAAGAAATTGTGGGGACTATTTCCTCGACTTACAAAGGAGGGTTAACCTCTGTGATGTTACATGACTTGATTACACTAATGATTCCCCCAATAGTAACATTGGGGTACAAAAAATACAACATATAAAATATACAAGTGAATACATTCCAAAGTTACAAATACATCAACATGGAATGGTAATAGGGTTAGGGTTTTGAACATATGGGGTTTGGATTCTGTATTGGGTATGACCTTTAAGGCTATGGAACTTGTCGATACATTCACTATTTTTAATATTTATGGACCGTACATAAATAGGATCCCCTTATGGGATAACTTATTTAGAAATTCTCTGCTGAGAGGATACATGGTGGTCATTGGTGGCGATCTAAATTTTTCTCTGGGGAAGGCTGAGGTTTGGGGGCCTCATGCATGTGCTGATATATTAACTAATTACTTCACATAGAAGCTAGTGAATAGGAACTAGTTGGACATTGAACCCATCAAGCTCAAAAATACCTGGTGAAATAATAGATGTGGGGAGGGGAGTGTCTAATAGGTTGGATCGGTTTCTGGTTACTAAAAAGGTGGTGGACATACATCATTACAACAGGCAGTGGGTGGGTTATGGTGGTCAATCAGATCATCTTCATATTTTTTTGGAACTTAGAAATGGACATGTTAAGCCGACAACCTATTTGAAATTTAATAAGACTTGGCTGAAGGATGCCACTTTTCAAACTTTGATATCAACAAAATGGATTCCTTTTGATCCAAATAGCAGGATTTCTGCAGCATTTCAATTTGCTACAAAAATCCACAATTTAAAGGATGTTTTTAAAGCATGGGAAGAAGAAAAGAGGAGGGAGGATGGTGAACTAAAACATATTGAAAAAGAGATTTCTGAGCGACTAGAAAGAGAGGGGGGGTTTCCTGCTGAATTAGGTGGATAAAGATTAGTTGATTAGACTGGAGGGGAGAAGGAGAATTCTCTTATTAGAAAGGGAGGAGAATTGGAGATTCAAAAGTAAGATAGCTTGGGTGGAATGTGGGGATGACAATGCAAAAAAAAATCATGCTTATTCCAGGGGGAAGAAAGCAACCAATACTGTTTGGATTTTACAGGATGAGCATGGAATGAGTCATGACACATTTGAGGGAATGGATAATACAAGGGTGGATAATCTTAAGACCCTTTTTGAATCTCCTACCCAGGATTCCATTGCTGAAGTCATTAGAATTGTTGATATTTTTCAAAGGTTCGTGGAGGAGGAAGACAATATAGTTTTAATGGAAGAAGTTACTAAAGGTGAACTAAAGGTGGTCCTTCAAATTTTTCAAAAGGATAAAAGTCTGGGTCCATACAAGTGGACGATTGAATTTTTCCTTGAACTTTTTGAGATCTTTGGAGGAGATCTATTGAGGGTTTTGGAGGATAATAGATTGTCTGGTAGGATTCCTTCCAGCTTCAATTCGAATTGTTTAGCTCTGATCCCAAAACTTGACAACCCTGTTTCACTGAATGACTTCAGACCTATTTCACTCTATATTTACATCTATAAGGTGGTCTTCAAGGTGATTGTTTAAAGACTCAAGGGGATTTTGTCAGAGCACATCACTGAAGAACAATTTGGGTTTCTGGAGGGGAGACAGATTCATGAAGCCATTGGGGTAGCCCAAGAGGGACTCCATAGCATGAAAACTAAAAATATTAAGGGGGATATACTCAAAATTGGTCTCTCCAAAGCATATGGAAAGGTAAGCTAGTTATACATTCGTATGTTGTTGACTCATATTGGTTTTGGAATTTATTTCATTGGGTGGATCATGGGATGCATCACAAGTGTCTCTTTATCTATTCTAATCAATGGTGCATCTTCTCCTTTATTCCATGCCAAAAGAGGGATTAGGTAGGGTTACCCCCTGTCTTCGTTGCTCTTCTTGTTAGTGGTTGAAGGATTGAGTAGGTATCTCAAGGAAGCAAAAATATTGGGTCCCTTAAAGAGCATTAAGGTTACTCATAAGTTGTTTATTACTCATCTATTGTTTGTATATGATGTCCTTATTTAATGCTCGTGTTCAGCTAGAGATGTTGCTACCATCGTTGATATTTTGGAACTCTTTTCTAAAGCCATTGGGATGGATATTAATGTTCGTAAATCAACATTGTCCACTCATATATTGAGTGCTACTGAGTTACAGGTGATCATTGGGTTTTTTCCCTACAAACTGGAAGATCTAGATGGAGGTTTGAAATATCTAGGGTTTGTTTTAAAACCAAATGCTTATCAGAAATAGGATTGGAAATGGCTTCTGAATAAGATTGAAAAATAACTAAAAATATGGAGTCATAAATGGTTGTCCAAGGCTGGTAGGTTGGTTCTAGTTAAAGCTAACCTTGAAGTTATTCTAGTCTATTGGATGTCTTTATCTTATATTCCTAAAGGAATATTGGATGAGACTCGTCAGTCTTGTTTCTGTTTCCTATGTAGTGGAAAACAAGAATCACATGTGACTCCTTGGGTTTGATGGGAAAGGATTGTTGTCCCAAAAATTTTGGGGGGATGGTGTCTCAAAATATCTTCCTATTTTCCTAGGCACTAGAAGCTAATGGGGGATGGAGACTTACTAAGACAAGACGCTTGTGGACAAAGGTCATTGTATAGAAGTATATCACCCCAAACACTGTGGAAGATTGGATTTAGAGCCCTGTGAAAATGCATTCAGGTGGCTCGGTCATTTGTAAATTCGTGGTTAAATATATTGAAGTGATTGAATCCAGCCACACTGAGAATGTGGGAAATGGAACGAAAATTAGGGTTGGTGAGGATCCATGGGTTGGATGCAATCAACAATATAGGTTCTCTGCACTCACGGTGGATATTATTCGACAAAGAGGTATTATTATCTTTCTCAATCAGCTGCTCTATATTAAGAAAATTGTTGGACCTAGAATTGGAAATCAGTGAGGGATTTTTATTTTCCTGAACCTGTTGAAAGGGATCTGTATTTTTACATTGGATTCTTCATTCAAGAACAAATTCAACTTAGTGACAGGGAGGACATTCTCATTTGGGATTCAAATCTGGGTGGAAGATATACTCCAAAGGTGGGGTACATAAAGCTGAGCATGGATGGTATTCAGAGGGTTCTAATATGGTGGTGGAAGGATTTGTGGAAAATAAAAATCCCACCAAAAAGCAGATTTTTTATGTGGTGTGTGTTGGAAAACAAGGAACCTACCTAGGACAATTTACAAAAAAGGTGTTTCCAAGGGCCCGGGTGGTGTGCCTTATGTAAGGATGAAGGTGATTTTGTTACTCAAAGTTTTGTTCATTGTCCTTTTATCAAAGAAGTGTGGAGGGAATGTCAAAGGGCTGTTGGTGTGGTAATTCGGTACTACAAGCATGGGAGAAATGGAGGGGGACAAAATCATAGGAATCAGTGACAACTCTTCCTTTACTGGTGATTTGGAGAGTTTAGCTTGCTAGAAACAAAATTATTTTCACTGATAAATCGTTCACTCTAGCAATTACAACAATTCGAGCTTGTGGGATCATCCCTGCTTTCCCATAGTACATTAGGGCCACAAGACAGAGGGAAGTTTTGGAATTGGAAATTGAGAGATCGGTGCCGTGGGATTTTTTTTATGGGGCTTCAAAATATAATCTTTGTGGGGGAGGGGCAATACTTTTCTTTTCGGATCAAAATTTCTTTGAGATGATGGTTGGGATGGGGAAAGGAAGTAACAATATTGCATATTTATTGAGCTTAAAACTTCTTCTAATTTGGCAGTAGAGAAGAGATGTAGATCTCTTAATGTTTGTGGAGATTCAATGAATGTGATAAAATGGATTAAGGGGATTCAAATTTTATGCAATATTAGATTTGACAACATTATATCTTCCATTAGAGAAGTTTTAGACATTTATGTATCTTTCTCTTGCCAACATGTCTACATGGAAAACAACAAGAAGGCACACAAGGCCTCGAAGAAGGGCCTTTAGTTGGATTTGGGCCAGTGGAAGATCAGATAATTTATAGATAGTTTAATACATGAATATTACCATAGACCCTTTATAGAGGGAGCTTCTCCACTATAAAATATTTGAAAATACTCTCAGACTTTCTTCTCCTATTATTTTGATATCTTGTTTCACAGATACGATGGGTCACTGTTTCATAGCTCATGTTTTGATGTGGAAAGATGCATTTCATAACTTGGCATATTTCAAGCTTATCTGAATCAATGGTATTTTGATTTGATACTTGAGGGATCTAAATAATTATATTCTTCTGATGGATGTATGGGAAATTTTGTTTATGTTGCAGACTGATAATTTTTACTATGGGGGACTATTAGTGGACTTTGCATGGTCTATTTATTTCTTTCTCATATGTTTTTCAAAAATACACAAAAAGTGTATCTACTAATTGTAATTTTATTCTCAAAATATGATATAAAATTACACTTTTCCCAAGAAAAAAAAGGACAATTTATTTGTGCAACACGAAGGTGAGGTGTGGGAGGATATATGTATTATTGGATAGTATATTCCATGACTTGTAGGAAAATAGAAACAAGGGAAAATGTTTTGTTATCAATCCAGGAAAATCCTCTAGGTTGTAGATTGAGGATGCCTGGTAACTTACAATGTTTTTGGGTTTTTCTGATACAGATCAAGTCAGTCGACCTATATAGCCTTTCCACTCTCAAGGAATGCATACAACTTACTCATTTACAAGGATTTTAGTTGTGATTGCTCAGAAGTTCGACAATAGGGTGCAGGGATGGAGAACACACCAGGGTAGCAAACTTACATACAAAACACATCTATATAAATGGATAAATCCTGATGAGGATGGTATTTATCAATCAAATCACACTAAAAAACCAATAGGATGATAGCTATCATATTTTTAATCAATCTAAAAATGACCTAAATACACATTTAGGCATAAATACAGTAAAGAAAGAGAGGATGGCTGAACAGATCACAACAAAAGAGCTTATATCATGAACAAGTAAAATGAGAAGCTTGAAAGCATTATCTGCTTATAAATTATTGAAGTTGAACCTTTATTCTAAAATCGATCTTGGGATTTATATCCTTCTACAAAAAATGACAGGTCCTAAAACCTCACCCTGTTTTCACAAAAATACTCAGAAGTAATAGTTTTTTTTCAGATTAGGGTTTCAAACCCTAGCTAACTATTTGTCTAAATATGATGAAGGTCTAGTTCACTGAGTGAATATTTAATAAATGAAGTGGTTTCTAGTGATTGTTGTTGTTGGTTCAGTGTAAATTTGCCGCCAAAAGCCATCGTTTCGTCGGCTAACTGACGTGACCTTTCTTACTTAATCTGCCAAAGTTTTCTACCTTGCCATCGCGGTTGGTGATCGAAAGTTATAAATTCTAACCTGTTGGTGTCCGAGGCCTAAATGCTACTACAGTTTTGGCGTCTCAAATTACTAGTGTCATGATGGTTTCTACATCGGCGATCAAAATATTTGTCCTCTAGCCCATCCGCACTCCAAGCCTAAATTTTTCCATAGTTTCAACATCTCAAATTATACTAGCATCATGACGGTTTCTACATCGGCGATTGGAATCTCTATCCTCTAGCCCATTGGAACTTCCAAGCCACTGGCACATCGGAACTTCTTATATGAATGTTGTTGTAATGTCATCTCTTTCAACCACTAATTGTCAGTGATCAAAACCTATCACCACTAATGCATCAGAAATTTAGACCGGAATGATGCTACAGTGTCCGAGCTTTTAAACCACTAGCTTCACGATCGGCAATCGAAAGCTCTAGCCACTATCCCATCGGAGCTTCTTATCTGAATGTTTCCGCAATGTTAGCACTTTAAACCACTAATTGTCAACGATCAGAACCTATCACCACTAATGTATCAAAACTTTATACCGGAACGCTATCACAATGTCAGAGATTTTAAACCACTAACTTCGTGATTGGCGATCGGAAGCTATAGCCACTATCCCATCGGAGCTTTAGACCAAAATTCTGCTGCATTGTTGGAGCTTTAAACCACTAGCTTCACGATCGGAACCTCAAGACACAAAACTCTTTGTTGACGATCAGAACCTCAGACCACTGATGATCGACGATCAGAACCTCAATCCACTAAGTGGTGGCGATATAGAGGACTAAATATCTGAAACATCGGTGTCATAGAGGATTAAACCTCTGACCTGTTGTCAAAAGAAGAAAGTTCGAGCAAGCTTTGTATTTCATCATACACCAGAAATAAGATTCGTCAAGTAAGAAACTGTTTCCATCATGTGTATCCAACGCTCGTCTGTGGCTTGCTGCAGAGGTGTCTGGAACTGATTAATAGAATTCATTGAATGACTCATTTCATATATAATTTTAGTTTTTGGAGCTCTTATTGCACCTATGTAATTTCCCAAGCTTGTCACTTTAGTGTAAACGCACAAGGGGGGGAATTTTGTTGTTCTTTCGGTGGTCAGTATATATGTTGCACTCCTTCTTAATCTGCCAAAGAAAACCCCTTTTCGGTGGATAATGAGATGTTCTGAGCCTCTCCTAAGCCACCGAAAACCACAACTTGTGAAATTTTTACCCAAATCAAGAAACAGAGGCTTTCAAACTATCAGTGATATTCATATCCTTCATACTCTCAAAATTAAATTATTTTGGGAGATAACAAGTTCATCCTTCTCATATCCATGTTTTGATTCCATCTATTGTACAATAATCCAACATTTCCCACCTTATTATTTCTTAAGGCATGTTTCAAAGTCAAGGGACTTATGCGACATAAAGTATCTATCATTTAAGGTGGACATTCAACCATAGGTTCTATCCTTATGGCATCCTCCCACACCACACCTTGTCTCATTATGGAATTCAAATCATTTATGTGTTCATCTTTCCTTAATTTTATGTTCCTTTAAGAGAAATACCAAAAACCTTCCCTAAAAAGAAAAGGTCCATAAAAAATAATAAAATTAAAAATTGAATCTAATCACCGGGATAAAATTACATATTGATGGAATTCTATTAAAAAATTAAGACACTCTTGACTTGAAGGATCTCACATATCCTATAAGTAGCCACTTTGATTTCCCCTATGGACTAATGGCTTCAAAACTCCACCTTGAAAGAGTAGACATTACTAGATTTGGTTTACCATTTTTTACGCAGCTTATAATTAAATAAGACAGGAAATATGCAGCGGTGTGTTTTTTTCAATGTCGTTTCAAACCATAATACTGGGTTCATAACCAGGAGAGGTTGAGTTCAAACTACTGCTCTTCTTAATGATCCAATATAGATATATATCCATATAATACATTCATTGTGAATTCATATCAATGATTAAGGTCAACCTTACTCAATGATATCAAATTCAAGAGGAGGTAGGGTTAATTTTTATGGCATGGAATTTTTTTTTTGTTGATGCTTGTAGCGATGTGACAATAAGATTTTTATTTTGAACCTTGATGAGCTTTTCATTGCTTCCCTTTTCTGATGTTTGAATTTGAGCCTTTGATGAATTATCTATTGTGTTAGTCATAATTTATTTACCGACACTTGATCTCTTGCAATCTAGATTTTCTTGTAAAGATTCATTCTCTTGCTTTAGCTTCCTATCTTGTATAAGCATGTCCCAATTAACTTTATTTAAGTGTAAGAGTTATTATTTGTAGTTTTATTTGAAGACATCATATTGATTGCCTTGATTTTTGGGTTCTCCTTTTAATTTTTTTATTTTCTCTAACCCGTTTTAAGGAAGAGCTTTCTTCGTCTTTGCATGATAATTATTTTTGAAGATATCAATTCTCCTATTCTAACTGTTGATTCTGTTGAAAATTATCCTTTTCCTTCTTCATTTGAAGAAGTAGTTTCTGTTTATGATCTCTTAGACAAGATATCTCTTCTTCTTTACCTGCAATAACCTTGTTGAAATAGTTATGTATCATCTGTAGTGATTTCTCATTTCCCCATGACAATAACTTTGATATTTCTTTGAAGTATTCAGATGATGCAACCTCTGATTCTGTCTTCATGTTAATGTTTGACAATGTGATTTTTTTCTTTTTGTAGGGGAATTTCAGAAACTTTTTTCAACATTTAAGATAAAAGTCCCCAATGTTTTTAGCCAAGATAATCCCAAAACTAGGTCACTGTTACTACTCCACAAGGATTTAACTATAAATTGCGAAACACGAGTGTAATATGCAATGTTCCATTGTAAATTGCTTATTGCATATTCTTTGTTATTCGAAATGTCTAACCTTTCACTTATATTTGTCCTCAGAATTGCTAACTCATTAGAAAATTTATCACTAATATAATTATTACATTTGTTGGGAGCAATAGAAATAGTAATGGCTTTCCCTCTAATAGTTTATTTTATTTGAAATAACACTGAGACATAATTTTTTAAATTGCTTGGAAACATTCCTTGTTTTTCATTATAAGACTCCATTTTCTTTTTTTTGTGTCGAAATTTTATTTATTTATTTTGGAATTTACTTCTTTATATGCTTTAAAATTTTCAACTTCCTAATTCTAGTCCTTAACTTTTTTTTTCCAATAGTTTTGTAAAATGCCAGTAGATTCGGTGGTTTGGAGGAATGAGTGTTACCTTCCGCACCTAAGTTCAAATCTCACTTGCTTTTTAGTAGCAATTACTATGCACTTTTTTATTTTTATTTTCCGCTCAAGTTTTGTAAAATGTGAGTAGATTGGGTGGTTGGGAGGAACAATTGTTGCATTCCCCACCTAAGTTCAAATCTCACTTTCTCTTTACTAGTAATTATTATCCACTTTTATATTCAAACCCAAACCCACTTCAAGAAACCACGGGTCGTTTCACTTTTTAGCTGTTTTGGGGCGGGGTTACTTTTACCTCTTTTTTGTATTTTTTTATTTAAGGACAATGTCCTATTTTTTTTAGAAACCAAAATCTATACTAAGTGTAAATAATGTCCAAGGGTCATATAGCTCTGATACCACTGTAACGGTTAAAAACCATTTTACTATAAATTCTTGAACTCCCACTTTCTAAAATACAAATAATCCATGAGTTGATAAAATAAATATGATGATATGATTTCATATTGAGGCTCGAATTTATAGGCTTGAGCATATATAATTAAGGGTTACACCCTTTCACTTAGTAATTTATAATTATAATTAATATATTATTTCATATTTGTTACCTGTTAACCCAAAAATCCCCCAGATAGCTCTCAATGGCCTACACCACCCAAGGACACCACCTCACAACACTCATTTCACTCCATAAGACCTTCAATGACCTTCCATTTGACCCCCACACCTCCAAAAGAGCCCAAGGATGAAGAAAAGGGATAAAAACCCCAAAAAAGAGCCTAAAATAGATCCCCAGGAGCTAAAGCCCTCAAAAAGGGGCTAAAACCCTGAAAGGGGCTAAAGTTAGGGTGAAAGGGGCTAAATCCCTGACCAAGGGCTTAAAACCCTAAAACCCCTTGGAAAAACTATATAAGGAGGGTGGGGGGTCACTCTCAAAACACTCATCACTTGCCTATTGTTATGCTACCTGTGGATGCTTTGAGACCTCTTGCTCTCAAACCACCCACTCTCCCTCTCCTCCATCTCCATTTCTCCAAGCCATTACTTCCCAACCAAGAGAGAGGTGCTCTCATGAGCTACGGCATGGTGGCCCATTTCCACCTAAGTGAGGTATAATTTCTGTTTGTACTTATTTTATTTATTTTTATTTGCTAACCCCCATCTCTATTTGTAGGTTTTCATTGACATTGTTTGCAAGTTTAGTATCTTAGGTTTGTTTTTGCAGGTTTGGAGGCAGAACCCTAACCCATTGTGTGCAGAGGGGTTCACAAGGGCTGCATCTCCATTTTTCTTTCTGTTATTTGCTCTTAGATTTAGTTTACAGTAGCTGTCATTTACTTAGTCTTGCTTATATTAGCTTAGTTTCAATTCGCAACTCTGTTTATGTCATTTTTACTTCCGTTTTTTACTGTTTTCTAAGGGTAGGAACCTACCCTTGTGCCCTATTGGCACAAGGGAGCCATTCTTACCCCTGTAGTGAGGAGAAATTCTCACTACATTACCCTCTTCATTATTTAATTATTAGTAGTTATTTAGTTTTATTTATTATATATTTGTGTTCATTACTGTAACAATAAAAATCTGTTTATTGTAACTTCTCGAACTTCCACTTTCTAAAATACAAATAATCCATTAGTTGATAAAATAGATATGATTATATGATTTTACATTGAGGCTCACATTTATAGGCTTGATCATGTGTAATGAAGGGTTACACCCTTTCACTTAGTAATTTATAACTATAATTAATATATTATTTCATATTTGTTAACCTCTTCATTATTCAATTATTAATAGTTATTTAGTTTTTATTTATTATATATTTTTGTTCATTACATGAAATCGGGTTTAAAATGAAGGATAAGTTTTTTGAGTCACAATGCCAGCACAATTTCCTCTTTAAATTGATAGGGTTTTATAGCGTCATGGGCTTATATCACTATTGGATTCTCTCGCTTGTGAAATTGCTATGGACTAATATTTCTCACTATGATGGTGGAGGACTAAAGATCACCTTTGAGATTGAAGATAAGGTGGTTGCTTGCCATTTTTTTCTCTTATTTTTTTCCACTAAAACTAGTAGAAATCGATTATCTCTATACACATCACTGTTGTTTAGTGAAATGACTATGAAATGAAATTTAAATGGATTGATGTAGAAAGATAGAAAAGTGACTAAAAAATGAAAATATGTCTGCACTTACAAGTATGGTATGTTTCCAAAATAGGGTTTTAAATTTCTTATAGAAAGAATGATCAAAGTGATTGTGCCTTATTTCTTAGTTTGCAATGGAAATTCAAGGATTGATAGACGAGAAACTTAAATTCAATTAATTGGACAGTGAGCCTGTTCTAGGACTATCCATTATTTTAGTTAATAAAAATCGAATCCCTTGAGATGGGAGAGATCAAGATCTAGTAAACCTTTCTAGAATTCTTTATTGGTGCATATGAATTGCATATGGGGGTACAATTATTCCCTATTTTCTTTATATATGTCACTATGGTGTAACATAAATCATGGTAGGTACTATAGAGCTTTTCCAATTATGACATTTGGCATGGTTTTTATTGCTTCAAGTTGATTGAAAATAGTAGGATTGAAAGGAGAGCTTGGCCTTAAAGGATTGCTTTTGTATTTGAATATCACTTCCTGGTTAAAGGGATTTTGTTTTTAAAATGTGATTTTTACCCAATTGATTTGTAGACGGATGCAATGCTAACGAGTAGGATGGAAAGGTAGAGCAAATTTTATGGTAAATATTTTCACCATTGAGGTGTGCTTTTCCCCATTAAATAAGTAGATGATTGGTCTATCAATATGGTTGTGTAATAAATATTTACGTATTGAAAAGAAAACTTTAAACCTCATGGAAATCCTTATTTCCTAAGCATGGTTTCATTACACTTGTAGAAATGTTGTATGTCGTTAGATTGTTTCCAATAATGTGACCTGTATCCTTAGAGGTGGGGTATCTTGATGCATTAATGGTTGTAAATTTTTTCAATGGAATTCTAGTTCTTTTATCTCTCAAGGTTAGTTTTTCAATGATAATATTTGCAATATTTAAGTGTGAAATATGATATAATCAAATATTAAGCCATGAAAATTGGCATTTAGTGTAAAACATCCAAATAAACTTTGGCAAGATTGAAGTAGGATAATCGTCACTAGAAACTTAGATGTGGGATGTTTGTTGTAGATTTTCCAGTTTCTGTTAAGTATTGTGTTGAGGGTTCATCAGGTTTTTATTCCTTTATAAGCATTCGATCTATTATCTGATCCATTCCAAGATTTTGAGAACTGCTAGATCAAAAAGAGTATCTTGATCATGCATGTGAACCAACTTCAATATCTTCGAAGGCCCAATTCCTTTTCTTTCTCTTCAAGCTGCAAGTTATAGACCATATTTTGGAATTCGAACTGCCCAAACTACCTTGAATTCTAATGAATTTTAACTGTAAAATTCTACACACAGGCCATTCATCTCTCCTCCAATATTCCTTTAAATTCTTGCATCCTTGAATGTGTTTTTTTTATCTGATTCAAAACTTCTCAAAGCCGTGTGGTCCAGTGTTTATTGTTACTCTTTGCATGGGTTAAACCCTTTTGGTTAGAAATCAAGAACCAAAAACAAACTTCATGAAAAGGATGCCAGTCGTAATTTCATCAAGAAATGAAGAATTTGAGTTGAACATTTAACAGATTAGAAATAAAATTATGACAACAAGGTAAGACAAGCTTTGCATCTTTAGGTTATGATGACATGACTGATTATGAGGCAAACACAAGGTTAGAAAACCTCGACCAAATTTATGAGCAAACATGATTGTAGACTTGGAAAAAATTCTAGTTTCATACAATTATCATATATGGATGGATATGTGTCGCACTCACTCTTTTAAAGGATCCAAAAGTCTCTTTACCCGTCACAAGATCTGAATTTGAGTAGGAATAAAGAAAGAACAACATGAGCAAGTAATATGTGAAAATAATTCCTTGAGAAATACCATCTTACTAAAACAAATATCAAACAATAGATGGATATTTAATTCAAAAAAAATGAAATTTTTTCCCAATAACCCATTTCTAATTCGTTAGTACGACGTAAAACAAATTTAACTGTACAAAATGATAAGTATAAGATGTATCAACTTTAAAATTAAACTTACCTTTTATAATAAGATATGTAACAATTTATCAAATTTTTTTTATAATATAAAGAATTATTTTTATTCCGAGAGTAGTTAGAGTATTGAGGACATGTGTACCTTTACATGTAACCAATTAACGTTATGTACCACAAATAAAAATTAATTATTATAGTTTCATGATATGTCTCCGTTTAGGATGGATCTATGCTGGTATCAACATCTTTTAGTATGGGAAGATGTTTTAAAGTGATGAAAAATAAGATAAAAAAATTTTAAAAAAAAATAAATTTTATAAAATCTATTAAAATTAAGTAGATTCATTTAAATGGGTATTTAGCAAGTATGCACTTAAAGTGCTCAATTTTTTTTGAGATGTAATTTTTTTACTTAACTTATAAAAAATTAAATAAAATATTCATACTAAATAAGTTAATCCATAATGATAAGTAAATGATGCATAAACTTTAAAATAATTTTAAACAAATATATTTTTATAATATAAATAACTAAAAAAAGAATTTATGCAAATTTTTTTATTGTTTAGATATTTGTAAATGATATTTTTAATAAAATTGTCTAACAAAATCCATATGTTTTATGAGTATGCATAAATATTTAATCTAAGTATTAATGAGAGATCTTATTATCCCTACCATTATATAGTGAATGTATAATGAAGTTGATTTGAATTTAGATTTTTTTTTAAGATCACTTAATTTTACAAAAGTTTAATATAAAAATAATGACAAAAAGTTTAGTATAAAAGTTTGTATACAAAAGTTTTTAAAAATTGACAAAAATTTAGTATAAATAATTAGTACTAATTTGATTACTTTCTATAAAGCAAAAAAATGTACATTGTTAGAGAAATCTTGATTTAGAGAGCTTCCAATTACTATCTTCTCAATAAAAAATCAAATGGACAAATCCGTGAGGGATACACATGTTAAATTTAGCTTATTCCTCCGTTGACATGATAACATAAGGCTAATAATTGGCAAAGTGTGTGACTACACATTAAAACAAATGATTTCTTATTAGCCATTTAAATTGCATGACAAAATAATTAGTGATAGAATGTGTAGGTAAAAACAAAACCATAATTAATCATACATTGTGTGTTTAAGGACCAGGGTAGATCCAAAACCTAGGCTCTATTAAGCGCGCAAAAACTCTCTAGGTGTAAACCTCTCAAGATATTAATGCACCATTAGAACCAATCAATGTAACTACTAATTTATGTATTAATATTAATACACCATACACTCAAACCTATGCAAAAAAAAACTCACTTTACATGTTAATGATATACTAATAAAATTTTGTTGCTGAATTTCAATACACTTTTCAATTTGACTATAGTAGCAATTATAATTAATTTTTTTATTTAAAACATATTTGGAAAAAATACTATTTTAAAACTTTTTTAATATTTAAATTATAAAAACATTATATTTATTAAAACAGTATAATATTATACTATTTCATAAATACGCTATATTTTCAATTATGTTTTAAAAAACTTATTTTTTAAAATCATTTTTACTATTCAAATTATTAAAACATTATAATATTATACTATTTCATAAATTGACTATATTTTCAATTATATTTTAAAAACTTTAATTCTAGCAACATAATAACATTGATAAAATAATATATATTTTAAAGTAAATTAACTAGAATTTTATTTCCATTTCTTTATGGGAGGTGTCCATGGTTGTCTCTCTTGATCACAGTCACATGGGTTTCACACTTGGGATAATACTATGGTGATCCACACAATAATAAATCTTGGCCCAATGACTTTCATTGCCTCCATACAACCACAGAGTTGAAATTAATAACCAAAACAACTAACATTTTCTATTAAGAAAATCATGACACGTCCTTTATTATTGGGATAAGATATTCAAAAATAAATCCCAACACCAATTTTAAGTTTTAATATCCAACATTATGATAACACAATATAATTTAGTGTTTTTATATATAACACATTATGGGTTATATATATAATAACAAATATGCACTATTATCATAATAATAAATCTAAATTTAAAATTTTGATATAACTTGATATTTTTATTAAAAAAAATTCATTTAAAAAACTGAATTAGCATACCAAATTTGAAAAAATATGAATAAACAGTAACTCACTAAAATTAAAAAGGTTATTTCAAAATATGAGTAAGCAGTAACACATTAAAATTAAAAAATTATTTTACTAATTATCAAAATTAAAAAAATATCATAATAATTACTAAAATTAAAAAAATTATCAACACAATTGCTAATTTGGCTAACTAGGTAATGTGATAGTTTAGGTAATGTGATAGTTTTGGGCCAAAAAGCGCAAAAAGCGCACGAGTGATTTTATCGAACATCACTTTCATATTCTCGTAAAAACTAATATCCGTCTTCACTCCTAAAATTAATTTCCGTCTTCTCTCCTGAAATTAATTAGCCCAGAATGCTCCATTTCGACGCAGCAGTGAGAAAAGGACACCTTGAAAGTGGAATTTCCAAATTTATAATTCTTATTTTAATCTCCTCTCTTCAAATTAATTCCCGTCTCCTCCCCTAAAATTAGCCCAAAATCATCAATTTGGCATAGTATCTATAATTTGGAATATTATCAAATTCACAAAAAGACCATGAGTTGGAGAGGGACGGCTAAAGCAACCCAGCAAATCAGATCGTTATCCAATTGAGAATATTTTCCAATTTTAGAAAGCAGACATCCAGCGTTTTTTAATTTTAACTGGCAAATCAGATTGGTTATTTATATTTAGTATATTTTTCAATTTTAGAATCGTATCTTTTTAGTCTCTTTTAATATTTAAGAATCTTAACTTTTTTTTCAAATTTTTTTTTTTAAATCTTAAAAATCTTAAAATTTTGTTTTTTTAAACATGCAGTTACAAAATGACAAAGCAAAGGTGTTTAAATGAAATTCAACCGTTAGGAACGCTATTGGCATGGCTTGGCTAGTTAGGAAACTAATTTCCAAACTCAATAGGTGCCAATGGCCATTGAGGTTCGGAGATACATTTAAATTTGTTTTATCGTTATGAAGCTGACTGTTGATGTGAAGGTTTCTATGACAGAATGCTCCAGACTCCAGAGCCTTGCCTCACGACGAGAAAAGTCGCGGACGGTTTAAACATTTCTTCACGTTGAATTCCCAAGAAAAATTCTTCTGAGACTTTCTCGGTGGGAGGTCATACAATGGTAAGAGGGTTTAGGGTACCATTTAAATCAATCGATATATGGAGCATGATTTATTCTTGGATTTCTGGTGTTTTAGGCATGTTTCAGGATTTATGGAGCATGATGTTTCATGATTTATAGAGGATGAGATTTACCACGACCCTCAAGTAGCATCAATCAAAGGAACAAAACCCTTCAGCAGCAATATCCACGCTAAGAACACGCTCGTCAACATGACCCGGAAGGAGAGAATCAAGTGGTTCACAAACATCTTTCCCAGCTTCAAATTCCTCCACTCGGATTCGATCTTGGGCCAATTCTCGAGCAAAGTGAAGGCATTCTTAAAGCCCTGAAAGCTCCGCTCCTTCATGACGTGGATATCACGAGTAGAATCCTTTGGCTCTTGGGAGCGGCTATGCATAGAGAGCGTCTTCAAATGGAATCCCTCATGTTTCCTGCTCTTCGTCTCCCGCACGATGGACTCCTACGCAGGAGAAGATATTTTACAGCCTTTTAGAAGCCGAGAATTTTGGAAAATGGCCGGGCCACCCGATCTCCGCTACCTCTTCAAGAAAACCCCAGCGAAGGAATGGGTGAGACTACCTCTTCAAGAAAACCCCAGGGAAGGAATGGCTGAGAAAGATTGAAAGCCGTGAATCCCGGGGAAGTTCCATCCACCCAGAACCTGTGCAACATCCTCCGCCTGGTGTGTACATCGACGCGGAACCCAGAACCGGGCGGTAGAATCGGCTGAATAATGCAGTTTTCAAGTTCATACAGTAGTTTTCCCTCACATTCAACGGAAATAGATTTATGGAGCATGTCTATTTATGGAGCATGGAGAATTCCGCCAGATAACCAAGTTGTTGGAATAGATATGCTTCTTTCATCTTGGTTGTTGTCATCCAGATTGGAGCAGATATGCTTCTTTCATCTTGGATTTCTGATGTTTCAAGCATGTTTCAGGATTTCTGATGTTCAGGCATGGAGCACCTGTCTATTTACTTAGATGTGGCAGACTTCACCAGATTACCAAGTGGTTGGAGAAGAGTCCGCCAGATTATCATCTTTGCTATTGTCAGCCAGAATCGCCATGGTATGTTCCTAATTGCTTTGGATTGAAGGCATTTGTTCACTGCATATTCTTTTGTTTCTCAGCTTTGTGATATAGAGTCGGGATGTGAAGGTTGTTATGAAAGAATGCTCCAGAGCCTTGCTTCTTCAAGATGATGAAAAGTGGTGGAGGGTTTGAACATTTCTCCAAGTTGAATGAGAAATAAAACTCCGCCCAGATTTTACAGGTAGGAGGTCATAAAATAGTAAGAGGGTTTTGGATACCATTTAATTCAATCGAATTGGGCTGGTATTTACTATTTATGGAGCATGATTTGTTCTTGGATTTCTGATGTTTCAGGATTTCTGGTGTTTCAGTCATGGAGCACTTAACCTGTCCATTTACTTAGATGTCCAGATTCGTCCATGGTATGTGTGTAATTGCTTTGGATTGAAGGTGTGTGTTTCTCAGCTTTCCAGATAAGTCCAGACTTGTCTCTAAATTTAGGATTCTAATATTGATTTTGAAATCTGGACGTATCTCTAAATTTAGGATTCTCATATTGATTTTGATTTCTGGAAAATTCTTCACACTATTCAGTTTTTTTATTAAAAAGTCTGCATTCTTATTTTCGTAGGGGTTTTCTGCAACCCAATTTTCCCAAAACCCAAACCCAATTTCCGATTTCTGCAATAGAGTCTGGATATTCTATTTTGAATGGATTATGTTCTATTCGGTCAATATTTATGTAGTTGCAGCCTTATTGCGGCCTTATTAAAATATGAAGTCGTGGATGCGGCCTTATTAAAACTTATTTTGGTTTATCCAACCTTCAACAAATTAGTACCAGAAATTGTATTCTGCGGCCAGTCTCTCTCAGAAGCTTCTCCACGAAGTGATTTGGATTTTTTTTGGTCATTATCACCAAATTAGGTGATATAATTTTTGGTGAAATTTTTGAAATTTCATTTTTAGTTGTATAAATAAATTTTTTTCTCTACAAAAGAAAGTGAAAGTGAAATTCTGAAAATAGAACAATATTTATTTCAATAGGGAAGAAAATATTCTTTGAAAAATATTTTAATGAAATAATATTAAATAAATTATCAATTTATTAAGATTGTTATTAATTTTTATTAAAAGTTATTTTTGTTTATCCAACCTTGAACAAATAAATTTTATTTTTGTATTTGAAAAAAATAAATAAGATAGTCTTAAAAGATATAAAATGTGTTACATCATGGTTTAAGATGCTTGGTATGAAAAATATCCATAAATGGAGGTGGGTTACATAAATAAATTTGAACAGAAAGAACCCATCCTCCCACATTTGCAGTTAGAAGTTTGATTAGAACAGAACCCATTTTGCCCCACCCCACCGCCCCAAAGAAATTTGATTAAGGATTTCAATTTATTTTTGGGATCAGAGAAGCAGGGTATGGCTTTTCTCTGAGATGGCATCTCTCTAGGATAGCAAAGAAATTACCAAAGAAATCAGTATATCAAATTAGGTGTTACAGGTTGGTCAACTAATCTAGCTTGATAGATTTATACGTAAAGTGAAAATAAACTTTGTAACTCTGTAAATGTGAGATTTATACCAAAGGTTACAAGTGATATGTTGTTACAGGTTGGTCAACTAATTGTCAATTAGTTAATCTAATGATTTTTTTTTTACTTTTTATTTCTAATTTAAAATTACCACTTCAATTTTATTTTTAATTTTAAAAATTGTCACTATTTTTTTTAAATATTGGGTTTCAACTATTTTTTCAGTTCTTTAATCTAGTGATTATAAAATTTTCGGAATTTTTGGAATTTTTAATTTTTTGTAATTTGATTCCTGATATTCTATTTTGAATAGGCTTGGATAGAAGCTGTGGCACACTCATGCCAACTAGATGTGGTTCATATATAGGCTGTGGATCACGCATGCCAACTTACGAGGAGATGAAGAGACTCGGGCATGGGGATATTGTGATCAAGGTATGGCTTCTCTCTAACTTGGTCAACTAATTGTCAATCGGTTAATCTTGAGTTTTTTATTTCTAATTTAAAATTTCCACTTTAATTTGATTTTTAATTTTAAAAATAGGTACTTAATTTTTTTAATTTTTTTTATATTGGGTTTCAAATATTTCTTATTTTTTAGATTGAAGTTCAATTATTTTTTAATTCTTTAATCCAAGGATTATAATTTTTTCATAACTTTTTCTCACTAAATTAAAAATGATTACTTAATTTTTTATATTTTTTAAATATTTAGAATTTTATTTAGAAGTTAAAAATGATTACTTAATTTTTATTTATTTAAGGATTCAACTAATTTCAATCTTTTAAATCAAGAGATTATGATTTTTTCATAATTTTTTACAAAAAATGATCACTTTATTTTTTAGATTGTTTATCTGTATAGAATTTGATGAGAGCTAAATTTTATGGAATAATATTATTCATTTTTAAGTTTTCTTTATGTTAGTAAATAAATTTTTTTAAATTAATATTAGTAATTAAGTTTAGTACAATTGAAATTGGCTTTATATATCTTTTATGGTTTGATAGTATAAACATTATTTTGTTGTTGATACTTAAATAGTTTACTCTCTTATAATATTATAGTTTTTATATATCATGTTTACTTTCAATAATAGTGAACTCTTTTTTAATTTTTTTTCATAGTTAATATATCTTTCTCTTATATATTTAAATGAGAATAGGATTGTAGAATATCTTTTTATTGTATGAATATTAAATTGTATAATTTTTATTTATTTAAGGCCTCAACTAATTCCGTTCTTTTAAATCAAGAGATTATGAATTTTTCATAACTTTTTACTTTCAAGTTAAAAATGACCACTTTTTTTTTTATATTGTTTAGCTGCCTAGAATTTGATTAGAAGTAAATTTTTTGGAATAACATTATCAATTTTTATGTTTTCTTTATGTTAGTAAATAATTATTTTTTAAGCTAATATTAGTAATTAAGGTTAGTGCAATTGAAATTGGTTTTTATATATCTTCTATGATTTTAGTGCAATTGAAATTGGTTTTATATATCTTCTTATAATGATAGTGAACTCTTTTTAATTTTTTTTCCATGGTTAATATATCTTTCTGTTATATATTTAAATGAGAATAATATTGTAGAATATATTTGTATTTTATGAATATTAAATTGTCCACAATTTTCTTACAATGTTTACATTAGTATGTTGGCCATAGGATTTCTACTCAAAGTCTTGTATAGAGTGTTTTCAATGGACCATTTTGGGAAATTGCTTGGAAACAATTTCCTAACTCGGCATCTTGACACATGTGCCTTTTGTTGTAACTGGGAACTAGGACGCTG
>LPNX010599230.1:187431-230013 GCA_001517045.1 Pseudotsuga menziesii | reverse complement strand
CTCTCTCTCTCTCTCTCTCTCTCTCTCTCTCTCGAATACTCAACCTACCCATAATAACCACTCCCCCTCTCTCTCCCCCTACTCTCTAACACCCATCTACTCCGACGTGGACAATTGACCCTTTCCCTCCCTCCCTCCCTCTCTCTCCCCTCCTCCCTATAACCCTTACTAACACCCTCTCTAATTCTCTCTCACCCTTACTCCTCCACCTTCGCCTAACCCCAACCCATTTCTCTATCGACACCCTCCTTAACACCCACCTTCTTTATCTCTCTATCCCTACACCTCCCTCCCTCTCTCTTGATCTCTCTCTCCCTAACACTTACCACTCCTATGTTTATCTCGTATAATCCCTCACCCCTCACCAATAAAGACGATCTCATCTATCTCTATCTCTCTCACTCATATACCCCTTCTTCTGTCTCATTTCCCTCCTCTTTCACAAACCCCTAACCCCCTGGATCTTTATATCTTTCTCTCACCCAACTTCATTCCTCCTTAGTAGCCCTAATCATCCCACCTATCTTTCTCTCTCACACACACATAAAAACTAACCACCCCACTCTTACCCCTCAATTACTCTCTCTTTCCACTACTCAACTTACACATAATCCCCACCCCTTTCTCACTCCCCTAACCCCTAACCCTGTTGATATCTTTCTATTTCTCTGCCCCAACTCATCCTCCCCTCTACCCTTAATCACCTCTCTCTCTCTCTCTCTCTCTCTCTCTCTCTCTCATACTCCAACACCATAACATCGATCATTATCTCTCTCTCTCTCTCTCTCTCTCTCTCTCTCTCTCTCTCTCTCCCATAACACCTACCTCCCTCTATCTCTCTCTCTATTCCTAACTCCCCTCTCTCTCTCGCTAAACCTTTGCTCCCTCTCTTACTCCCCCTCCATTAACCACTTGTCACTATAACTATTATGAAACCTATGACCAAGTCTCTCTCTCTCTCACACACACACAATCTCTTATAATCCCAATCCCCATACCACTAAATATCCTCTCTGTCTCTCTATCTAAATACCATCCTCCTCTCCAAACCTAAAAATTCCTTGATCTCTATTTACATATCTACACTAACCCCACTTTTACCCCTACCCATAATCACTCGCTCTTATCTCTCTCTCTCTAAAAACCTAACCTCTCTCTCCCTAAACCTCACCTCTATCTCTCTATTCATAACCCAATTATATCCTTAACCCCCCTCCTACTACCTTTCCCTGTAACCCCGCTCTCTCTAACCCGATCCTCCCTCACTCTCTCTCTATCTCTCTCCATGCCCCACTTCCACACATTCATTAAGTATACCCCCTTTGTCTCTAACTTTCCTACTCCTCCCAAAACCCCTAAAACTCCTCATATTTATCCCTTTCTCTCCCCTAAAGCCCCTCCTCCCTACACCCTTAGTCACCCCATTGACATTCTCTCTCTCTCTCTTGCACACACACACACACACTAAACACCCACTCCCATTCACTCTATGTGTACCACCATTCTTTCTCCCTACCCCAACTCCCCACTACTCAGCCCTCTCTCTCTCTCGACCCTTTACACCTACACCTACCTAGAAATCCCACCGCACCCACTCCCCCCTAATACCTAACACCACCCAATCTCTCACTCTCTATGTCTCTCTTTGTGTGTGTGTGTGTGTAACTTCCCTCCTCTTCCCCACACCCTTAAACTCCTTAATCTTTATATTTTTATTTCCCCCAATCGACCTCATCGTTCTTGTTAACCCAAAAAATATCTCAATGAGCTCTACATGACCTACGCCACCCAAAGACATCTATGTCACTACCCTCATTTGATACCCACGCCCTTGCAAAGGTTCAAAAACATGAAAAAGGGCTTAAAAACCCCTAAAGAGAGCCAAAATAGCTCTCATAAGGGATAAAACCTCGAAAAAGGGGATAAAACCCCTCAAAGGAGCTTAAAACCCATAGAAGAGCTAATAATTGGGACAAAGGGGCTTAAATCCCAAAAAAGGGGCTAAAGCCCTAACTAAGGGGTTAAAACCCTAAATCTTAAAAAAAAACTATAAATAGAGGGGTGGGGCTCGCTCTCAAAACACTCCTTCTCTCCCTATCGTTATGTTTCTTGTGTGAGTGCCTTGAGACCCTTTACCTCTCAAGTCATTCACCCCATCTCTTCCATAGCTCCATAAGCCAAGACTCTATCCCATAGAGAGGTGCCTCCAAAGCTAGGGCATGATGGCCCATTTCCATAAAAGGGATGAAGGTATAACCATTTATTTCTATCAATAGTTTAGTTTTGTGGTTTCTTTTGTTTGTAGGTGTATTTGCTCATAGTTTGCTGTAGGTTCGTCTCTAATTTCTTGTAGCCATCTTTCATTTTTCTAACACGTTTCCTGTAGGGTTTTATGGCTCAAAGCTGACATTTCTTTGCATGGTTTTATTTCACCCATAGGAACCCTACCCTTTCATCCTATAGATGGAAGGTAGTTGTTCCTACCTATAGCTAGGGTGAAAGCCCTAGTGCAATCCTATCCATAATTACCCCCTCTTCTCTCTCTCTCTCAAACATCTCTCTAAATATAACCAACCCTATCTCTCTTCCTGATCCCGCTCCTACTCACCCTACTCCTAACCTATCCTCTCTATCTTAACCCCATCCTCCCTTTCTATCTCTATCTCCCCATAACCCTAACACTCCCCATCCCTATCCCTTTCTCTCCCATTATCCTCCTTATACACCTCCTCCCTAACATTAATGATCCCACATCATCTCTCTCTCTCTCTCTATTTATCAACCTATCTATCTATCTATCCCACCTACCACCACACCTATCTCTCTCTCCCCATATACTACCCCCCTTTTTTAACTTCCCTCCTCCTCCACAAACCCATAACCATATCTAACTCTCTCTCTCTCTCTCTCTGTCTCTTTTTCTCTCTTTAATCCCAACCCAACTACTCATTATCCCATCATCCCTACAACGTCTCTCTCTCTTTATGTCCTTACCCAAACTCCCCACACCTCTCCTTTTACCCCCAATCTCTCTCTCTCTCTCTCTCTCTCCTTGTATCCACCTATATATATCCATGACCCCCCTCCAACTATACCTGCTTCTCTCTAACTTCCCTTCTTCTCCCAAACTTCTAACCCTCATGATCTATTTCTCTTTCCCTCCCCAATCATAATCACCCCCCACTAGGCTCTCTCTCTCTCTCTCTGACACACATTCAACCCTATACTCACAACTCTAGAACTAACACCACCTCTTCCTTCTCTCCCCTACTCCCCTAACCCTTACTAAAACACTCACTTGTTCTCTCTCCCCTATTTTTCCTACTACCCATAACCACCACCCATTTCTCTCTTCTCAATCCCCATAACATACTCCCTCTCTCTCTACCACCAACATCTCTCTCTCCCTAACAAGAATATGACCTTTCGAGACAACAGGAGATATTTGACTCTGAGATACTACTGTGTAAGCAGTCATAGTACGAACCTGACTAGTAGCAACATTCCAACCTGAAGGACCACATGAATGCAGGGGAGGAAGGGTTGTCAAAAATGCATTCGAAGGAGTAGGAATTGAGGACAAAGGGACATGTGAAGGGATGTAATTGGAATTTCGTATGGTCACTTGTCTTGGTTCTGGTATCTACATATGACTACTAAGATTAGGTCTAGGATGGGCATGTGAGGTAGCTTCCACAACCGGGATGGAAGGTGTAATGTGACTACTGCTCCCAAATATCTCTGCACAGAAAGGAATAGGAGTGCCCCCAGGCGTAGTGATAGGTTCAATTTCTGATTCAGCATGATGTGCCAGATCATGTACATGTATATCGGGCATGCCATAACTAACATGACTAGTGCTTATGGGTGCATGGTGAGTCTCATCACCTAGAAACCAATGCCAGTGACCTGTGAATGAGGGATCATAATCGAAATGTGAAGGTATTTCTGGTGAAGGATCATATACAGGAGTAGGATATTCCTCCCCAACCTCTTCAGATGGAGAAGACATCTCAACAATGTTGTCCTCATGATCTCCCATCGTGTGTTAATCAATGTGAGAAGTAGTCCTCCTGGACTGTCTATTTCTCTCTCTTAAAGGAGGAGGAGATGTAGAAGGTGAAAGTCTTGCTAACAACGAGAACGACGAAGTGCCACACCTGAATCCACAATGACTCAAAAAATGAAAAAGAGTCTTTCTAATTACGTAAACCCTGGGAAAACTAGCGTGCACAGAGCATACACTTATATAATGTAAAGCCAAATCACAAGCAAGAAAGGGTAGGATATGTGAGCTCCTGAATGAAGCAGGCATGTCTCGCCTAGGAGAGGCTTGAGACTCCCATACAAAAAAAGTAGAGGTTCGTAACCAATTATAGTGGCCCTCAGCTTCAACGCATATAGAGACTGTGTTGTTTGACCCCTACCTAGCCATGACACCTGCATAATAACCTTTGTGAAGGACCCCCTCGACAACCTAGGTAAGAAAACTAAGGTCACCTCAATATAGTCAATGCTTAGGCGGACAATCGCAAGCGGGATTGACCGTATGGGCAGGGTAACAAAGCCCAAAACTCCTAAAAGATCCCCCAGATACGAATACAATCCTGGAAATATCTCTGGTGCTGCTCAGTTATGACCAAGGGTAATCCCAATCATTAATCGCTCACACTGTCTCATGCTTAACTCCCTTGTAAGAGGAGGATCCTGAGAAACACTAATTATACCAAGAAATTTCACACTCTCACCTCGACATATGCATACATGTTTCATTTAATGGTCTTGGAGAGTTTAATCACAATGAACTATTCCAAGACCCTAAAACCTAATCTTGTTGGTGCACCCTATAAAAGAAAAGAGTGTAATTCATTTTATTATCCATTCATTTTAATTGGCTTATTACTCAAAAGAGAAAATGATCGTGCAACTAATGGTGTTATGACACAACAAGAAGTAAAATGCACACCTAACAATCAATGCAAATGCACTGTGTCAAATGAAAAATGGGGTATGCTACTATGTGAAATAAAAAATGCAATCATTCCTATATGAAAATATGACTAATACTTCTCTAAGCAAACCTAGTGCAAGTACCATGTAAAATGCAAAATGCAATGATGCATAATGATGCAAAGAAGCAAATATTTTTGTATTTTTTGAATTAAAATGAGATAATAAATCAAAAGAGACTCTACCACCCCCAGAATCTGCAAGCACTATCAAACAACACCCACACAAAGCACTAAGGTAAAAGAGACCTAATGCACTAATCGCAAAACAAAAAATAGAAAATGCAATGATAAGAACATTCTTAAAAAGTTTAACCTAAAAATCATCTCTGGTCTGAAACAGAGGTGTAGACAGACTCTAGAAGCATCCAAGGAGAGTCAACAATCATCAAAACTCACCCAACAACACTTAATATTCCCCTAAAAGGAAAAACTCAGGGTATACACGACTGTGTGCATAAAACCCGCATATATACGCAGAAATCCCAGTAAAAACTGCATGTACACGTGACTGTGAAAAAAAAACTCACGTATTGGAAGAAATAGAGATAAAAAAGAAGGTAAAAATACAAGCTGAGACAAAATTTACTCCTATTAGACACTACCAGGAAAAAATGCTCGTAGACCCGACTCAAAAATAGAGAAATCAGAGCAATTCAAGAACATTGAATGCCGATAAAAACCCCCAAAGGAAATGTCTAAGAACTCCCCACTATGGTTGCCAATTCTGTTATGGAGAAAGGTTCCTATGGCTTGGGGTACCACAACAAACAGGGTAACCGCATAAATCAATCCTTTCATATATGTAAGAGAAACCAAACATCTAACAATAAAGGATCTCAAAACATACCTTATTCCAGACGGTTGATGTAGATCCCCATTGAGCTTTTCCACTCTCGCTTGTATTGATAATTTGCTCTCTCAACATTCAGCAAACAAGATAAGCATGTTGTATAATTGTGTTAGACCTACTCTAGCATATATAATCAATAACATATAAGCATTTAAAAGCATCCATGGATTTAATACTCATTTAAATACACATTATTGGACAGGAAAATATATTTCTATTAATATAAATCAGATATTACAATAGTGACAACCTCTGTCGGCACGTCTGCGAATCAAAGAAACTGAGTCTTCCACCTAGGCCTCCACCACTTCAATCCTCCATCTCTCGATAGCAAGCTCACAAGAAAAGGCAAGCTTGGGAAGAACACAAATTTCTCCAAGGGACAAAGGGATGTGGACTCAAGTATAAGCTCCGGCAACAATGGACTATAGTTCTCTTGCTCTTCAATTCCTCTCCCTTCAATGTATCCAAAGGGTTCCTATGTAGTGCTTCAATGGGGTAATGGAAGGTAAAATATGAGCAATCTCAAGGCATATGGAAGGCCAAGAGACAAGTGACTCAGATCCACATCAAGAAAAACTCCAAAACTATTAGACCTTTTGTACACATCCCGATGTACGTGGGTTTAAGGGTCAAATCCGTGTATATATGCGAGAATAGGTTTAAAAGTCGCATATAGAAAATAATGCATGTTTTTAGGGATGATATTGGAAACATCAAAGGTGCAAAAATGGTCCATGGGGTCTAAAGGGTCTGCACAGGGACAGGGAAGGCCATAAAGGTGTGATCCACAATGTGTGGTAAAATCAGCTATAACAGTTGGTTCTTGTGATAACAACCATAACTATAACAAATGTTGGTTCTTGTGTTAACAACATTATCTTGTTTTACTTGTATTTTTTCCGCAATACATAAGATTTAAAAGTATACAAGCATTAGAAATGATGAACCATCAATGTATATTAGAAAGCCTTTTCTTAATATTATGAACCATGCCAATATATACAACATAGTTTGGGAAAGACATGTTGGTTAATGGTAAATGAGATGATGAATATATAAAATGGTAGGGAATAGTCCCCCACAACTTAAGATGTATTAGGTTTAGGAAAAGGACGAAGATAATGTAGTGAGGGAATTTTCCAAATTCATTCATTTTCTAGCATTTAAGGAATTACATGGCTAAATATTAGAAAACAACATACCTCCACTTACCCAAAAAGATGATGAGCTATGCAAGAAAAATGTGGCTGATACTGCTGCTAGATCATAGAGTGTGAAGTGAAGGAACTGAACTGCTGCTTGGTTGGATGAAGTAAAAGATGAGAGATGAAAGTAGAAATGCGGTACTCTCATATGGATAAAGTATGTTGCTATAAAAATGTTGATGGATTCATGAAAAGTATATAGTCTTCACCTGCTACAAAACCCGATGGTACAATTCTTACCATGTGAATAAATGTATCGATGTCGAACATGGAAAAAAGTCATTGGATTACCGACCATTGATGAATCTCATTAACCAATGTGAGGCAATATCACCATTGATGTCAATGAGTGCCAAGGTACCTAAGTACATAGTGCGAACTGTGAATAAATAAGCTGATGCCAAGATACTTGTAAGATATAACTATCAAGGGACATTAACGTATTCCCATGATTGTCAGCGAGATAAATTTCCATTAAGGCATGCAAGCCTCAAGGTACTAAAAATGAACTCTAGTCTCTATCCCAGATAAGGTGTTGAGGTCGATGGAGAAAGAATAATTGAAAGGTTGGCCTTAAGGAATCCCACATCAGTCAAGAGGAGCTGTACATAATGAGTGGTAGGACTATAAATAAAAGAACTCATGGTCAAACAGTTTTTATGGCAGGGATAACAAAGTAATGTAGTCATGGAAAAGAAGTTGAATGGTTTTATTCATAAGGAAAAAGATAAACTAAAAATGAGGAAAATGTGTGCAACTCAAAAAGGTAGACATGCGGGAAGCCATTATGTATAAGGTAGTGAAAACGTAGACTCTAACATGGATGACGAACAAGCTTGGAAGGAAAAGGGTAGTAATCATGACATGACGTAATTTTTTTCTGAAAGGATTCTTTGTGGAAGAAAAATGGCATGACATACATAGTGGAAACTCAACTTCTTCAAGCTTTTAATGGAGCATTTTTTCTGTGAATATTCTGTGATTCTGGAAATTATTTATGCATGTCATTTGTTCGTCTTTAAGAAAAATGTTAGTATTTCCCTGCAACAAAATTGTGAGCACATTGAAAATACAAGAAAACATGTGCTTAAAAAGTTAAATAGAATAAATAAAATGCTCTTATACCTAAAAATAGCAATCCTTCTTGTCGAAACCTATTTCTGAGTGACTTGCGAAAACAAGTTAGCACAGTAATCATAAAATTTTGAAAAGTTTCCAATTTTATTTAAAATTTAAAATTTTAAAATTTTATTTATTACCTAATAGTTTTTTATTTGTTTACATGTTTTTAGTTTTTAATTTAATTTTATTTTTATTTTTTTATATTTTTATCATAATTCTTTTATTGTTATTTTTAAAGTTGTTATATGTGTGTATAATTTAAATTGTTTGTAATTTTTTTTTTAATTTTGTTTGAGAACAAAATATATTTTGTAAATATTTTTATTTTTATTATATATATATATATATATATATAAACTAATTTAATTTATAACTTTCAATTATTTTATGTTTTTTTCGTTACAATAAAATAAAACAAAGTATAAATAAAAACAAAGTATTATTAATTTAATTATGATATTTAGTATTTTTATTTTATTTATTTTTAAAATTTATATTATTTTTAATATTTATATTTTTATTGATGTGTTTTTTTTCTAACATTTTTAATTGTTTTGCAGTAAAAAGAATTTGGAACAGAAATTAGAGTTTTTACATCCTCATACAAAAATGAATGTGTCCCTATGTAATGATTGAGCAAATAGAGAGAAAGGGTCGACCCTTTCAGTGGTCGACCCCTCTAATGGTCGACCCCTCTAAAAGCAGTCTAACTTAATGATCCAAATAGAGAGTATTGTACAAACAAGCAATTTTTTATGGTGAGTTTAGCAGCTTGAAACAACCACCTACCTCCCCAAAACTGAAGATGTGCCAGGTCCCACTATGCAAAAATAGAAATTAAGAAGAAGGCTTAGCTGCGACAGTGGTTGCCTTCAATTTCAAAGAAGATAAAATAGTCTATGATTTAGACCTTTTTTGTGTCGGACTGTCATAGTAAAAACCTGAAATGTACTCCATGGCTGTCATAGATGGGCTCGGTTAACTATAAAATGTTTGAAAACTGCTGTCTTAACATTTCCAACATTCTCTCTAACTTGACTTCATATTTCTTCTTACTTAGATACAGAGCCTATTGGCCATTGGTGGAGGATCACACGAGGTGGCAACGAAGGTATGAAGGAGGCCGCTGCCATCAACAAGGAGAAGAAGAGGATTGTGGGGTTTGGTTTCAGCTCAAAAACTCATGAGAATTGTACCCGTGGAGTCTATTTGCAGAGCTTGAGAGTGACTCATGAAAAAGATTAAGGACAACATATCCATCTTGGGTACCTTCAGTCTCACCTATTGTTATTAGACAAGATATTTTCCAATTACAAAAAATTGACAAATATTTGTTGCATATCGAAATCGTAGAGTAAACAACTCTGAATTTGAACCCTGTCACTCTTTTCTCTACAATGTTTACATGCGATATTTTTACGTATTTACATGTTATATTTTTAGTTAAAGTTCTCAAGAACGATTTTAAAAATAATTAATATTGCTTGTCGTTTTGAATAAAATTCCACTTAATATTTTATAAATAATTAATGTTGTATCAAATCATTATTTATTAATATCATTTTCAATTTAAATAAAGCATCATATCATGAATACGATTTCTCTGAGATGATTTGTAGTTTTCTTATCAATTTTCTATAGTTACATCAGTTTACTCTAAATTGGTAGTGGCGTTATTGCACCTTTGTCCATACTGCATGTTGTAAGTTAAGTAAGTAAGAACTGCACTTACAAAATAACAGAGTAAATTATAATGGAGAATGAGCATAAGCGACCTCTCTCACTGTGCTCTCTTTTGCTGACCGAAGGGATACTTAGATCCTTTCTTCATCCTACACTTACTTACAGTCATGAACGATCAATATCATAAACAAGAAATAGTGGGATTTTAATTATTGTGAGCTTAATGTCTTTTTAGCTGAAACATAGTAAAATACATGCTCTGATACGTAGGCCCATCATTTCAAGAATTTTGTAGAATTGAACTGTATCATCCAGAATTCTACCTTTTTATATTAGTGACATGATGATTATTAATTTGATGATCATTTATAACAATCTTGTAGGGAAGGATTATAAATAATAATAAAAACACTTGTTTGTGGAATTGGGTACAGATTGATCGACTATTGGGAAGCTACAGCTCCAACACTTGTGAGTAATATAATCATCACTACACGACTATCATCATTGTGTGCATGGCTTCCAATCTCGATATGCAAACCTCCATTGCTTTGAAAACCCAATTCAAGCTGCTCTTCAAATCTGCTTGGGTTATGCAAATTCTAATTCCACTGAATATCGATTAATAACGATCTCTAATATTCACTCTTCTGAGTATCTGCGAAGTTCAATAACTCAGCATTCCAGCTATTGTTGAAAGTTCATGAGTTTTAATGAGATGGTGAGGTTTGTTAGAAAAATCATTGCATATACCAATCTAGTTATGGACACTCACAATCACCATGGCCCAAAATAATGGTCACCCAACAGAGTTTCAGAAATCGGTTACATGATTTATGTGAGTTTCTAATATAGACTGTATCTTGTTCATCGCAGTAGCTTCTTTCTCAAATCATTAAATCACACACTCATCAATCCTTTTAAGCTTGTAGATCAAATGGCCAGTGGTAGTTGACTTACGAGAGTCGACATGGCCAATGACCACAATGTTGATATGGGTTTTCTCCTTTCCCATAATGAATTAAAGCCTTCAACAAATCACATGGAAGATTCTGGAGAATCAAGGAACCTAGGAACAACTTTGCAACGACGTAGAAGGTAGAGAGACTCACACAATATGGAAGATCTATATTGTATACAAGCTAATTTTGAGTAGTTTCAAATTAAATGCATACTGAGGAAGATGAATGGATATTATTATGTATAGAGGTGTTTCTATTCTATTAGTATGGTATTATTTAATTCATTCTGATGAAATTTTTGGTTTCCAATTGTAGAGAGAAAAAGGGGTGAAAAACTAGCCAGATTATTTGGGATTCCCCCCTTACCAGTGCATTCATGAGTGTATTCGTTGGATTGAATGTTAAGTTATTGAATGTTTAGTTATTGAATCCAACTAAAAATATAATAGGTTGTTAGCTGTACAGGATCTTAGAATCATGGTGACGATATTTCTCTCTACGCTAAGCACAAGAATCGGTTCCATGCACCATGATTTGTTGAACTATTAATTGGCTGCAGTTAAGGATTAGATAGCTTCCAATCCTACCAAACTCAATGAATTCAACATGAATTACAATCATATCGTTACGGGGTGATAGATTTGCTTTCAACTAACTATTTATCACTAATTAAAGAATCTGCATGAGATCCCATAAAAAAAGGCAATCACTCTCAACTAGGCTCGAGTGAAGTAGGTAGATCATTCAGGTAAAGGCACCACCAGGGCATGCCTGAAGCATGAGAATTGATACGGAAGCAAGAAGCATCTGCAACCAGAGCGGGTATTTGTTAGTCGCCTCCATTATAGAGTAAGTTTTGGTTGAGACCGAACCGGGGAGTGTTAGTATGGAAAGTACTGGTGTATCCATATTGATTGCGCCCGGTGATCATACAGTGCATGGGATCGTATATATTGGCCTCTCCTATATTTTAATTGTCAATATCTATTTACAACATGCGGTCATGGCCCGAACCCACAAACCATTTTTGTTTGATTTTACTCACTGGTGATATACATTCGATGCTATGGAATAATGACATATTTCTTTTTCTTTCGAGAACGAGAGAGATTCTAGTTGAGATGCGTTGGATGGATTAGATAATCATCAATTGGGAGACGGGGTTCACTCTTAAAAATTTGAGCCAAATTTTTTCTACCCTTAAATTTTTTTATGTAATCGTTTTAATTGATTTTGCAGGTATGAAGTTTGGCCAGAAGAAAAATACATGCGCTCAATTAGTTTTTCTAATGTTAAAATTAAAGGCGGAATGAACAGATCGAAAAATTGGTTGAAGGACAGATCCAAAGATAGGATGAAGGAATAGTCTAAAGGATAGATCCAAATATGAGCTGAAGGAATAGGCTGAAGAATGGGTTGTTTGATCTACTATTTCAATTTTTATTATATCTGTTATTTTATTATATTAAAATTTATTATTATATTATTATCATCTAGATATTATTATTATTATATTATTATCATCTAGATATTATTATTATATTATATCCATTTGCACGATATTCTTGAGGATGTTGATCACCTGAGATTCCTTCTTCCTCCCTTTCAATATCTAGTTCGAATAGGTTCTCCTCATCTGATATGCATGATTCTTCCTTTTTTTGAAGTTTCTTGGAGCAATTCCATTTCCAACTTTCTTTGGAGAAGGTAAGATACTTGCAATATCTGACCTTTAATTTGTTCTTGAAAGAATTTAAACCTGTTTTTCTAAGCTATGTGGTGTTTCTGATGGATTTATTTTAATGTTCAGTTCCTTTTATATATATGAGGAGAAGGAAGAAGAAGTTGATGATATTTAGTAAGGCTACTATTGTTGTTCTTTCTCAATTGAAGGAGGCAATGTTGAACAAACTCCCATGAATAGAGTATCTTCATAAAAAGTATATATTTTTCACAAAGAAAGCTCCTTGATTGATTTTGGAAAAGATTGGGCCACCACATGTTGTTTTCTGCTATATTTTCATATTCCATTGATTTCTGATAGTGTCCCAACCTTTTCCATTCTTACCAAATACTGTGGAGTTACATGTGACCTATGAACCTGGAATAATGTCTTTCTCAATCCCACCAAAAAGTGAGGGCATGGGAATACGTGCTCGATTTTGCTGCATCTTGAGAAGTTTATATTAGGAATTTTAGATAGAATCCTTACGGAATGCAAAAGCTTGATTAGTTTTCCTAGGGAAATTTCAAGATTTAAAGTAGTAGTTGATGGGGAAATGCTTTTCAGTTTTTGGATGGTAAGGAAATTTCAAATGCACCTAATGAGACAAGAGTTCCGATTTTCGTAAAGATGTAAGACTTTTGTTGCTTTCCATCTTTTGACAAAAGGAGAAAAATCAAATAAAACTTGCAAGTAGTTAATCAGTTTTTTGCAAAGAGATATTTGTGATTCTATGATTACGCTTAGATTATTATTCTTGAAGAGATGCTTATGAGATGTTATACTTTATGCAAAATCTATAGGGCTAATGGTGTGTTATAATGACTTCACAATATTTTAATATATTTTTTAATTTCTTTTCAAGGAATTACTTTGGAGCAATGTTACAAAAAGGAGGTTGTGTAGAGAATTCTTGAAGGGATTTGCATTTTAAATGTTTTGAGATGTAGTCAAAGGAATATTTTTATGTGAAAAGAAGGGAATTGAGATGGTCCATAGGACATGACACAAACAAATAAGCCAGAATTTGCTTGTTTGTGATGCTTTCTTAATTGTAAGCTTACGAAACATCAAAGTCCTACATCCATTATTGAGGATTTCAGACCATGTTAATATGAATATATATTCTTTACTTTGTAAATATTCATAATTTTGTTTAAACAAGAAGAGTGGGTAGGGCTGATAGGTACATACAATTTCTAATAAGAGAGCCGAGTCTTTAATTATAAGACAAAATGTGAGGAATATTTCTAGTAAGAGCTAAGCGACAGGTATCAACTACTATTTAGCCACTTTTTTCTCCAAAAGGTGCAAAATAATGCCTAAATAGAAGAAAAAAAACGTATAATAAGTTTGATTTAGAAATTCAAAAACACATTATTTTTAATGTATAAAATTGATTGCACCTAGAGGAGCAAGGCACTCTACAACATGGGGAAGATGTCACCTAAGGTAGCTTCCTTTATGTTACCAAAAATAAAGGTATTTAAAAAAATTCTTGTAGGCCCATTAAATTAGAAATTAAAATTAATTGAAAAGTAATTAAAAAAACCATGTAGACTCATAAAAAAATCAACATAGATTAATCTTAAACGCACATCTCAAGAAACTAGATCATTCTTGATGCTTGATAGATTCAGTTTTAAAATGGATCTACTGGTTGGTAACCAGTTGAGATGTTTAAGGAAATACATGTATATTTTTTAATCTTGATTTTTACTTTCATCAAATCTATTTTACTACATTATTTTCCTTTGATGTCATTTGCACCTTTTGGCTCAATTGACTTATTAAATTCAGTAAAGGTCTAGTGGTTGTCACTTTAATGTAAAGATTTAAATTGTACCATTAAAATGTAATTTTTTTAGTAATTAAGTCATTGAAATAACAAATTTTTATGTGAGGCCCATTTATTTCGAGTTCAATTTAAAAGAAAAATTCAATTACATTTTCACAAAAAAAGATATTTAAATTATAACATATAGATGATGTCTTATAGTAAAAGAAAAAATTTTAATCAATAATATTTTGTAATATCAATATTTTTGAGTGGACATCAATCATTAATGTTAATTTTACATATATGTTAGATACTAAGAATCCCTCTCCGAATTCTATCTCCCAATTTCATGTTACAAATAATCACCATAATTTTTCCAAATATTAAACAAAACCTTTCATAAATATGTCATTTATACATTTTATTTCAACATATTTAGCGATACTTTATCTTTATTTCGACAATGTGTTTACTGTCACATCTTTCTCTATCATATATTTATATGAAAATTTATTTTGCTTACCCAAATAAAACTTTATATATTTTTATTTTACTTTTAAATATATATGTAATTGTATTTAATCTTAAAAATGATGTTATATGAAAAATTTATATATTTTTATTTTACTTTTAAAAACATGTGTAATTAAGTCGATGGGCCTTTTTTCTACTCGATGTGTTTTGAAAACATTGTTTATTCTTTTTTGTCCCTCTCACCAATGACTTTTTTCCTTGTGTCCTCCTCGTGCTAACTGCAATGTCTATTGGTTTTTGTTGTACCCAACGATTTCTGTGTTGGAATAATGTAGAAATGCTAAGAAGGTATCTAGGTATTGGGTTGATGTGTACTTTCTATAATTAGCATGGAGAGGTTTCAAATCCACCTTTCATGGATCTATGGTTTGGGTTGTTGTGACTATCTGCACCTTTATATTGTAATCATTTCTCATTGATTAATTGAATTGGTTTGACCATTCCTTTGTGTAAGCAAGCCTTCAAGCTCTGCTCTGTCTGCCTTCTAATTCTTCGTTGGTATCAGATCTTTGTGTGAGGCTGAGAGGAACTCAGATCGCGTGAGTGAAGGCTAGGCATAAGTGATTACATTTTTATTTTTTCGCAGATGTCGTAATTGAGCGTGATTGGGTGTGTATTGAAGGAGGAGCGTTGAAGCTATCTAGTTGAGGAGGATTCTTGAAGACATTCGAGAAAAGAAAATAGAACCCAAAAAATTACATTATGACAATCAAAGTGCATTCAAATTGGCACATAATCTAGTTTATCATACAAGGACAAAACACATAGAACTACAACATCATTTTATCACAGAGAAAATTGAGTCTAAGGAAATTGAACTTATTTATTGTAACACAAGTGATAATGTTGCTGACATATTTACCAAACCTTTTGGCAAGATTTACTTTGAGATCCTTAGGCAGAAATTAGGTGTTGTAGAAAATCCATTTCTACATTAAGGGGTATGTTGGAATAATGTAGAAATGCTAGGCATGTATCCAGGTATTGGGTTGATGTGTACTTTTTATAATTAGCATGGAGAGGTTTCAGATCCACCTTTCATTGATTTATGGTTTCGGTTGTTGTGAGTATCTGCACCTTTATATTCTAATCAGTTCTCATTGATTAATTTAATTGATTTGACCATTCCTTTGTGTAAGCAAGCCTTCAAGCTCTGCTTTATCTGCCTTCTAATTCTTAGTTTCTGCTCCTTATTCAATGGTCCAAAGAAGATCTGTTAGAAGTCATTGTTCATTTCGGAGATAATTGCGACATGGTTTCTCTTCTCCCTTGAAGTGGTGGGTGTTCTTGATCCTTAAGTGATACATGGGGTTGGCATTTGATTCCTCATCACAAGTTAATGTTGTTCCAAATTCATGTAACCAGATAAATCGTCATTTTCAAATGAAGATATGGATCTCGGATATCAAAGATCATGATTGTTCATCTTGGGTTCATGCACCAAACCCCTGTGCTTCGTGTTCTGATCCAAATAAGGTGGGACCTCCATATCCACATTAGGGTTCTTCAATTTCGATTCCGCGTTACAAATTTTAGGCTTTAGAGAAATATCTATAGTAATGGATTTGTTTTGTGTTGTCTATAGGGATGCCTCCTCCGTTGCACCAGTGACCTTCAAAGCCTGAAAGTAGCAGAGATTAATCCATTCAACCATAGGTTCTGCATTTCAAAACTAATGTAGGAGAGAAATAGCGAAGGGAACATCATGGGTTCCAAGTCGAGTGACTACTTCAATAGTATCTCAGTCAAACTACATAGAAAACCTCATGGCAATTCTCAATGAGAAGATATAGTGTGTCATTAAATCAAACCCTCCCATGCATGTGAACTAAAAGAAAAATATTTGCGAACCTGTAATCTCACTATGAAAACTTTCAATTCGTGATGGTTTCCATGAGTTTATTGTATTCGCACAATGTCAAACTAGTGTGCACCATACCCTTCAAGATTGAAGATTTGTCAAGAATTAAAATGATTAAACTCTTGAGGCAATATGGTAACGAAGAGATAAAGGTTAACGACCTCTGTTTTTAAAGGAGCAGGTCCCTTCCCCGAGTTTATTTACGCTAGGTACATCAATAAGGTTTCAATTGAGGGCATGGCCATCTACCAAAAGAAGCCAACAAAATAAGACACGGTTATGTATAGAGTTTATCATCCAATAAAAGGGACTGGTGAATATCAAAGGGTAGCGAATATGAGAAATTTTGTCATTATTCATGGTACACAATTTAATTCATCCATGTCTTCTAACTCCCTTGAAGATTAGATTTTCAGTGTTGTGGTTTGCACTTTCAGCTGCATATATGTTCAACAAGATTATTTACTAGCTCAAGCTAATTTGCGAGAGGGATTTTAAAGTTCTTGGTTGATAACTTGGAGTAAAATCATTTTGGATGACAGAGGTATGTTTCTCATCCCCTTACTTATTTTCATTTATTACATTTTGAGTCTTTTCAATTGTATAAATTTAATATCTTGTGACTAAACCTCTCGATCTTGTTGTTATAGGCTGGAAGTATGTATGAGTAAAATGGAGGTGTGTAGCTTCATCACTAGAGAAATTAACCAGGTAATCTTGTGACTAATATTTTTTTTCTTTTACTGTTATTTCTCTTGGTTAGAGTTTAAAGGATAATTCTCTTTATCACATGATATTAATAAATATTTAATGAGCCAAGTTTATACTTACCAGTTTGCCTTAACCCATAGGGTTTGAAGGCTAATTCTCTTCCTCACATGAGATGATTTTATACTCACCAGTTTGCTTTAACCCATTTCAATCTATGGTTTGGCATTTTTACTACACTTCTTTTTTACTTATATATATCTCTACAGATTGTCCATAAGTTCTCAAGAGCTACAGATTCCTTAAGAGGTATAAGAGTTTTGACCCTTTCTACTTTTGTTGTTTTTCAACATTTAAACCCAATATCAAACATTTTTATTGTTACACATATATAAAAAGGAATTGTATGCTCATGTAACTTTTCCCACAACTCAAGTACATTGTTTATTGTAGCAAGTTCTTTGAATTATATTATTCAAGTTTATTATTAAGGATTCCAAATTGCACTCAAACTTATGGTGATTTTCTATTAATTTCCCCTTTTTATGATATATATATATATATATATATATAGACAATGGCTTTCTTATAAATGTGATGTGATTTTGAAGACACTATGTTTAAGTGCTAAGGGTTTTTGCAAAAGTGAAATTTTAGAATTTCATATTTATTTGAGATGGTTTTTAATTTATTATATTATTTATTCAAAATTTGTTCATCTCTAAATCAATATATATATATATATATATATATATATGAATTGCTTTTAATTTTGAGGTTATAAGGTATAAACCGTTTCTAGATTTGCTCAATCTTCCTCCAATATTATCTAGAAATGTTGCACCCCCATACCTCACAATCATACAAGATAACAGGGATGACAAGAGTTTCAAAGAGGAAGTTATTTTTATCCCACATGACAAGATTGTCCGATTTAGAGTTATTTTCAAGACCAAAACAAGATTTCCACCATTCATTAATCCTTTTTCTCAATGTTATAGTTCTGATTGAGCTTGTGATGAATATCAATTCCATGATACTTGTAAGAAGTAACCTCCTCTTGATTTCTATTATCATAAATAAAATTTGCAAATGTGTCTTTCTTAGATTTTATAATCATGTTTTCTTCTAAGCACCATTCGAGCTAATATTTATATAAAATGTGAATTATTATTATTCATATTTTAAAACATTGGATATCTATAACTAAATACATTATATATGTAAAATATAAAATAATATTGTTCATATTCTAAAACTTTGGATTTATATGAATACTAGGAGGGCATCTCTATATATTCCATCATTTAATTTTAACCAAAATGGTAGGGATATAAGTGTAACTTGTTTCTTAACTTTATGGATTTTTGATGGATTTGACTTGGAATATTAATATAATATCTATTTAATTTAAAAAAATATAAATTTTAAAATAAATTTGTTATATAAATTTTTTATTTAATTTAAAAAATTTATTAAAAATATAGTGAAAAAGAATTTTTTTAATAATTAATTATATATAATAGTTAAAGGTGTCTTCATTTCATTTGCAAAATCGCGTTTAGGTTGACTTAATGCCAAACAAACACTTTAATAGAAGTTTCAAACCATTTATTTATTAATATAAAAATTAAAAAATGGAACTGTGTATAAAGGTGGTGACATTACAAAGGCCCATAATTGCATTGATAAGGTGGAATCTAGGGCCTTTTCTCCCCTTGTCCATTCATCATAGCTGCATTGATAAGGTGGAATCTAGGGCCTTTTCTCCCCTTGTCCATTCATCATAGCTGTCACTATTGTTGGTTGTCCATTCACCACAGCCACTGCCTTGGCATCATACAACCACAACTTCTGAATCTATATACAATCTAGTTCAATCTAGGTGAAGCCTCCTCCTCCTGCAAGTCCTATAATGGAGGATATCTTAATCTATAAACAAGTCAAGTCCTGCAAGTTTTGTACACAGAAAGAAAGAAAGAAGAAGCTTCCTCTTGCTGCAAGTTTTATACATTAAAACATCGCCTACAATATGCATATAGACATCGCCTACAATATGCATATAGACATCAAATTCAGAACATCATGCAGAGACATCAACTTTACCAGGTTATTTGGTTTGCCCCTTTGCTATTTGCCTATGTTCTTTCCGTGTCATATTTTTTCATTTAGCTTCTTTCTTTGTCATATTTTTTGCATTTGGATTACACTAGCAACGCTTTGGCCTGCAAGTTTTGTACACAGAAGAAAAGAAAAAAAAAGCTTCCTCTTGCTGCAAGTTTTATACATTAAAACATTGCATACAATATACATATAGATATCAACTTTAGAACATCATGCAGAGACATGAACTTTACCAGGATATTTGCTTGCCCCTTTGCTATTTGCCTATGTTCTTTCGGTGTCATATTTTTTGCATTTGGATTACACTAGCAACGCTCTTGCTTGTGTATTGGAATTGATATGTTCCAAAAGCTACTGAACACAGTATGATAGAATAAAGTGTTTTGACCTCTTGACGCAAGTCTGCATGGGGTCTCTGCATCAGTGCTGCATGGAGGCAGTCTGAACTAGGGAAATATGGCTGTAAGAGACAGAAGAACCATTCCCTTTAGAACAGAAACCAACATATTAGAAGGATTTAACCTGACTCAAATAAAATAAAACAAAGTACAACGAACAACCTTCTTGTACAGGTAAAATAAAATAAAATAAAATGCAACGAACAACCTTCTTGTATAGGAAATATGACAAGAAAAGTGTTTCAAATAAGTGAGAAAAAATCACCAGGCATACCCTCCTTTCTCAACTCCCCATTGCTGCACGATTCTTTTATCACTGCGCCTTATATTGGCATACCCTCCTTTCTCAACTCCCCATTACGGCACGATTATTTTATCATTGCGCCTTATACCCTGAAACTGTCCGCAATCAAAGGATGAAACCTAGTAAACACAATTATTCAAATTTATCATATTGACACTACAAGTATTACCTGCCATACTGCTTGCATCTTGGACATAACATAACCAGTTGGATTCCTATAGCTTCCATTACAAGCTTCTTTCACAGCCTACACCAATACCCAAAATCCAAAATGTGACATTACACCAATACCCAAAATGTGACATTATATGCATTTAGGAATTCAGTTTAAATTTCGTTTTTGAATGCTTGAAACATAACAGTGCAATGTCACTTCAACCCATTTACAGTATAGAGGACCTAGAAAAAGACATTCGTAAATGAATTTTGACTAAGATGGAGATTGAACAGCTAAGAAAGATCAATTCTTTTACGCTCATTCTCGTAATTAAAAAAACAAAATCATATTTTGTGCAGTTGTCATGATATTTTTGTGTTTCTTGCCTGAAAGAGCCATATCCCTGAGAAAAAAGAAAAGAAAAATGACAAAGTTTGTCAGTTTGTGTTTTTGTTTTTGTTTGACATCTTTTTAAAGCTTATGGTTTGTACTATGTAGGATATTTTTCTCGGAATAAAAGAGTTTAAATCATCTTATTGTGTTTCCTCGAAGATTACTATGAAAATCTGGGTACGTTTTCTGATTAAAAAAAACCTAATATTTTTCATTCAACAATTCATGATTCTAGGACATACAGATTAATATCATTCTTGCATTGCAGATTCATAATGAAGGTGCAAGGTGAAAGTAGGTGATATAATTCATCTGATATGAGGCCCATTCCATGGGCAAAAGGCACCTTTGCATTGCTTTCAAACCTTATATCTGTGAGATCATTTCCCAGCATGTATCCCTGTAAAATTAATTGTACAAATGTCATACAAATGCGAATTTGGAGACCAATTCTTCGAAAATGCTTGTTTCAAGTTGTTTGGCAAAGTTTTCAGACCTTTAGATTCATGGGTTTAGCCCCTGCTTCATTTCCTGTTTCAAAAAAAGAAGAAACAATGTGATATGCATACATCAAAATAGGACTGTTAACATTAAATCGAACAACTCAAACCCCAATTTACTCCATTTAAATAAAATCCTGTTACTGCCATTTAAAACATGCTCTATTTCATTCCTAAAAATTACATAGTTGATCCTGACTCAAGGGCAGCACGGTAAGCCTCACTGGGTTGGTCCTGAAGGCCTAACTTGAGTTCAAGTAAGGCATTTCAAGGCCTTAACTTACCACCTTTCACAATGTTTTCTTCACTACACAAGAAATTATCAGAGATGGATCGTAAGGTCCTTCTACAGTATATATTTCCTAGTCAAGTCAACTATGGACTTAACCAAGAAAATATTGTAAGTGATAATATATCATAATTTACACCCCTTAGCCTTTTAAAATATTTCATAAACACTCTGTAGAAAATGTCGTATGGAATTTTAAATTTATACAAAAGAGTTGCAGTCTTTGTTCTGTGATTAAAATCAATTGCGGAATTTCCTAAGAAGCCCCACTTTTTTACTGCAAATTATAACCATGTACTAGGCGTTGCTTTAAGCATACGCATTAAATTTCAGATCTTAATCCTTCCTTGAAAACTTATGCATTTGCATTTGTTGGGAAGTTTATTTGGCCATTTTGCATTGCTTTATGTACTTCAGATTTTCTTTGGCCTTTGGACTATCATAGACTCTACATTTTCTTTAGCATTTGGGCCCTGAGATGACTGGAAGATGTAATGGCACTGAGCCATCAACGCTTGTCTTGGAATGTCAATAAACTAGAAGTTGCAGTCTTTTGTCTTGCTGTCACAATAACAAAAACTGCAACAACAACAACAATTGCTAAATTCAACACTGTGAATGTGAACATTGAAGAGCATGAAAAATCTTTGAAAATAACTGTGGTTTGGCATTTTGGTTAAAGGTGTACTTGCTCTTCTTTACAAATTTTGTAACATCACACGCAAACTAACTGCTCTTGTCATTATTTCTCAAACCAAAAATTACGTGGAAGTATCTTCTGAACTGCTACATATTAGACACACATCTAGATGCTCCTACATCAACTTGTAGATCCAAACTTTCAACTAAAAAATATACCTTGTTCTTACGATTACGCATCCTCATTTTTAATGGGAAATGACTTGATGGTCGTTATAATTGTTCTTTGGGTATTGAAATGAGATCACCATCTCAAACATGTTGGCTCTGTTAGCTGCTTGATTGACTGACTCTGTTGTGTAGCATATGTTCTAGTTCTTTGTACTTCAAAATTTACATTATTTCTGTGTATTTTAAGGCTTTCTAACTAGCAACATTGTACTCTTCAGTTTACACATTAAAACTGTTATGATTCACAAGGAAAAGATAAGACACAAAGAATCATTCTCTGTCAACAAAGAGAAATCCATTACCTTGAGAAGCAAAATCATTTTATGAAGCATTGAGTTAGCACGAAGCCAAATCTTGTATTCCAAGGAATAGGAGAAATAAAACCACATGACCATGCGTCTGGATTAAAATGAACCTATACAAACCAAGGGCATCTCAAATCAATTTTACCCTCTTCGAAAGATCACATATAAATCGTTTGGCTGAAGGTGGGAGGGGAGTTCCATTCTTTCACTGCTTTTATATTTCTGAATGTTATCCTCACTGCTCGTGAAATTCAGTTTCTTTATGAACTGATTATTATTCATATGGGCTCTTGATTTTTCATGGAATGGGTCTTTCTTCGTTCTTTCCTGCCCCATTTGTGGCATTCCAAGTATTCCAAGCATACCCACAACCAGGCTTTAAATTTGAATCCTTCAGAGCCCTTCAAAGGCCATTTTAAATGTCATAGAAGGCCACAAGGAATTTTACCATGCAAAAAAAATTTAGTTTCATTTCCAGCACTTCAATAATGAAATTGAGTAAGCCTCGGTAAATTTGCAATAGAAGGGCAGCTACAAAATTTGTCTATCCAGGGATTCAGTGGACTATGGGAGAGTCAGGGCTGAGAGTCTTCCCAAGTGCCCTTGAATACTATGGGAGAGTGGGGGCTGAGAGTCTTCCCAAGTGCCCTTGAATAGTCGGATCATGGATGAGGATCTCAGTCCCAATAGCCACGGACCACGGTGGACCACTAGGCTGCCTAGTGCCAAGTTCAAGTTGGTGAGTCAAGGTTGTGACTCACGATTCGATGTTCAATTTCAAAGCATTTAATGGCATTAGCATGCATTATTGATTCACCAACTTCATTAAATTTTGGTATGAGATGATGCCACCTACCAACTCAATTTTCCATCTATCATCTTATTGTTCACCGAGTCACGTGATCTCACAACTTACAAGTCACTTGAGTATCTGAGTATATGATGTGAAATTAAATACTCATATGAGTCATATCTATGGATGGTGAATTGATTTGATAACCCTCCACTGTTAAGGCTCCGTAAGGAAAAACTAATGGTGTTTTTTTTTGGGTTACAACTTACAAGCTACAATTTACGATGCATTGAGCAATCTTTGCTAGATTTGAACCTAACCTGGTCCAATGGGTAAGTCAATTTCCAAACGAGGATTTCACCCAGTGCTAGATATTTCTATTATGACCACCACATGACTTGGATGACGAATCTTTGGTAGCAAGCTAGCAGCACGCCGCCCTCTGTTTGTGCTCATGAATCATATCCTATACTAGTTAGTCCAGGATTCTAGGATTTATTCCAAATTTCATTCATTTACTGGGGTTAGAATAATTTAAATCAGCACTCTCAGTCTCCTATGGTCCACCTAGGACGCTTAGTCTACTCGGCTCATCAGAGGTAGGGAGTTAGGCAGTAGAGACAAAGGCAACTAGAATGGAGGGTCAGCTAGAGAGAGTGGTTGTAGAATATGCATATAGTCATCTCTAAAAGAAATGAAACAAATTGTCATATACCTAACTAAATATTATCATTACTTAATTTGTCGGGATGCTTACACGGTAACTCTTGCGCCCGAGCTGTTTATGAGGGTTTCCTATTTCTACAATGGCTATGGTTTAGAGAGGCTCGTTCCCATCATTATAGCACCAGTGGGTTTCTTTTGCAAATATCGCTATTATGTCTCCCCGCCTCACTCACCTCACCTTTTGACTTGAGTCCTCTTCCTCTTCTTCTTCTTCCTCCCATGGGCTCTCTCATCTATGCCCTAAGCGACCTCATAGCGAAGAATGATCTTTGAAAGTCTCTAGAAACCTAGGGAAAACAATACCGAGTTTTTACTCACCTCCATAGATATATCTATGTTACATAGAAGCAATTATAAAATGATTTTTTTTGTAATCATATGAAATACACAAACATGCGTTCGCCTACCTCGGGAAAGGTAAACCAACTCAGGAGCGCTAGGATATTGTGGAATTGAGATGGCATTGCTTCCAATCATCTTTCTGTAGAAGGAAATGGTTGCACACTCTAATTCCTCGTTGTCTTCTGCGGTGGGAAACTCAAAGGTTCCACCTTTTTCACAGGTAGGAGCAAGAGAAGAAAAGGTAGAACGTTGGGTAGGCTGGATCGAGCTTCCCCGAACTTAAAGAGACTAGCGAAGTCTGTGAAAAAAAACATTATTTTGGGTTTACGAGTATAGAATAGTCGGAGGTCAGGACTCAGACTCTCAACTCTCCAATTCTATGCTTCAGTGTCTCCCTAATTTCTATCTCCTCCAGAAGATTATGCATAGCTAAGCTCTTGACTTGGTTGTCATGAATTTACAGGTATGTATAGCATTTTACAATTGTGTAAGATTTTATATGTGGATAAAAGTTAAGTGTGTTTCTTATTGGAGTTCCTTCTCGTTCTATAAATATAAGGGTTTAAAATTTCTCCATCCAAAATGTTGTTTGAAATTTGTAATGTATTATGCGATTGTGTTTCCTCCAGACTAAGTCTCGAATACTCAATAGATGTAACCTTAAAAAACCTAGTATTTAAATGAAATCAGAACCAAAATAATGTATACTTTTCATAGTCTAGGACCACAACTTCGTTTGGGCGGAGGAACAAGAAGAAAGAGCCTTGTATTTGAGTTGCAAATCTGTCAATGTTATTTATCTGCCGTGAATGGTAAACATTAGGTTGAAAGAAAGAACAATATTTGAATATAAGTGTTTGAATTGTTTCAATTTCCTTAATGAAATCCAATAGTTGAAAGGATAAAATATTTAACAACCGACCCTCACCCCTTCGTTTTCCTGTTAGCCTTCTAATAATGGAAACAAGAAGTACAAATTGTCTAACAATATACCTAAACAAGGGAATCCCTTGACGGACGTTCATGAATGAGGGACTCGGAGTGCAATGATCTAGCAAAGAACATGATTTCAACATCCTCGTTGTCACAAACCTCCCAAATGCGTGTTTATGATTCATCTTCCTTGTTGAATTTGGTAGAAACTAGACACCCAACTTGTAGTGATATTTGTTGGAAAATTTAAAGTTCTTCCTTATAGTGGACTAATAAATACTTAACCTTTTCAATAGGGCTGATAAACTCGATATAGATTGGAGGGACTATCCATAATCTACCAAAAATTGGGGATTTGTTTGATCACTTCGAATTGGGGTATAAACTCGATACACATTGGAGGGACTATCCATAATCCACCTAAAATTGGGGCCTTTGTTTGATCACTTTGATTTGAGCATGTGGGGAGGACATGATTCAATTCTAAAAATAACTGCTGAATTTAGGGTTAGTAAAAAAGTTTCTCCGTGAATTTAGCATTAGGTATTACATTTTGGGGTTTTTCTTTTAGTTAGGCCCAATCACACTTTTTTTTTCTTTCATTGAAAAAAAATCATAAATTTTTTTACATTCCTCAAATGGATCAAAGGTCCATTGTCAAAAAACAGAGAAAAAGTTCTGAATCAAAATATTTACAAAAAGATCATAAGATCATATATCAAATCATGTGTGCATTGATTTGCTAGGCAACATCAAAATCACACTTGACCAATAGAGACACCATCAAGCTGAATCAATACTCCATTCAAAGGTCGTTCCAAATTCCAATGCCTTATTTTATCAATGACCTAACAACCGAGTATTTCACAGGCCCGATAGAATTTTCCCTTATCTAAGTTTAATAAACTATATGCCCCATGGACCTAGGAGAGTACATGGTTTACCTCACTAATTCCATGTAAATGTTGAATCACTCGGTATTTCTTCTTATTGTCATTTTTTTTCTATACACTGTTATTAATAAATAATAAAACTTTGTTGTACATTTACAATTTCAAATGAAAATAATGATTTATTTTTACATGTCAACATTGAAGGGTTTAATTTCTCACAACCCTTCAAAGTGAAATGGAACCCTACCCTCAAATTTGATCACTGCCCACAACCACAAATGCAGCTTTATGCAACCTGTAATTCTTCACGAATTGAATGCTAAGAATTATGTGAGGCCATAAAAACTGTTCTTTTGGTATTTTACAATTTTCTCATAAAAAATCATTTTTTTCTCAGAATAGACTGCACCATCTATATGTAGCAAATGCAAGGGCCTCCTGAATGAAATCACATCGTCTTCTACGATGTTTCTAAGCCTTCTTAGGAGAATCAACGGGATTTCCTCCAACTGCGTTAAAGTTGCATCTAAGCTCGACAAGTATGGTCTACACACGTTTCAGTACAAATTTCAGCTCGACAAGTATGGTCTACACACGTTTTAGTACAAATCTCAAACTATTGCAAATATTTTATTCAAAGTAGCAGACGACATATACTATCCTAACACAAAAAGCAAAATATTCGTTATGGAGGTGAGATGCAATAAATAACTAAATTTTGTTATATAAAATTATATATGTATTAAAAAAATTTAAAATATGGAAAGCACTAAAGTAAAAATGATCATTATCATTTTAAAATTGTTGAAAATATGGAAAGTAGTAAAATAACATGGATTATTATCGTTTGATTAGGTTTGATTGCTAATGGTGGATTGGTTTCATTGGCAACAATGTCTACCTTCTTAACATCGCTCGATCACGTGTTAAGCCCACTTACATTTGGATGATTCGCAACCAACAAATAACACGAGTTACTTTTCAAATTATATATTTTATCATAAACTTAAAGTAGACCTACATGGTGGTAATGTCCTAACAACACTAGTTATTTTGGAAATATAAATGTTATGTGAATAATTCCTAAATATTTATGGTATAATAAATGTTATTTATATGTATGTTGTGTTATTGTTAATTCATTAATTTGAGATAGGTCTGATAGGATTTTTGTGTCCATTAAAATTAAAAAAAAAAAAGGATATATGGCTCGTATCATATCTTTGGAGGTTTAGTTTGGTTTCTTAGATAATGTTTTGTGAAAATGAATTGAACTATCATTATTATAAGTAATTAATCAATCCAAAATACAATCATTAAAAAAATGATGAACAATTATGGATTCCTTAAAAGTTATGAATTTTTAAGATTCCCTCTTTTAAATAGAACATTCGCAAGTTTTATGAAATTTATATTTCCTTTTGCTAGTTGAGAGAATCTTAATTTTTGGCATTCAATTGTCAATTGTGAATGTAGGGAAAGAAAAATAATAGTGGAACTCTTTTTCTCTAAAAAGCAAGGTTTAACGTACTACTTACAATTTATTTGAAAAGGTTAGTCTTTTGTTGTTCGGATTTTATGCATTATTATCACATCAACCCTATTCACATTTGGAGTTGTTTTCATTTTTTTTGTTTTCATATGGAAAAAATATGTTAAATTAAGAAATTGCAACTCTGCACACATTACATAGTATTTGTTTTATTTTAGTTCCATTGATATATGCCTTGATATAAGCATTCTTTTAGTTCCATTCATACACACATTTTTTAACTGAAACTTGAAACTATTTGATTATAAAAGATTTGTGCGCAACCATTCATTAGAGAGAAAAAAAAGAGTAGCCTAGATTTAGAAGAAGTCTAAGTAGAGAAAAATATAGCTATGTCTAACTTTAGTTTGTAGAAAATCCTAATTTGCTTCCCGGACTTCACTATAATATAGGAGGGATATATCCTTACACACTATTGATTTAACAAAATGAAAAAAACATCTAAAAAACCTAGAGAGGACCATAATTGCTACTTCTTCTTGCATGCTAGACCAAAGGCATGCTACATGACACTTTTTTCTTCCATTGGATGAATGCCATCATCTAGAGACTCTTGGAAGTGGTTGCATTACACAATTTTTTCCATTTTCAGAACTTTATACTTGATAATTACAATCATGCTCATGAGTTCCATCAAGTTTCTTTCCAGATCATCAATTCTAGACTCCTAGCATGAAAGTGGGTTCGAAATATACCTAACATTAGATGTTTCCTCTATGTTTTCCTGTAGCCCCTTGCCAACAACTTCAAAATTTCTGTGTAAGTGGACTTTGAAGTATTCAATTCCATTATTCATGCCTACATAACACTCTTCCCATCCATATGACGCGTCCTTCGCTATCATTTGAGAGGATAATTCAGCCACGGTCTAGAGGGGAAAAGATTCAATCAAGTCACAAAATTCCTAGTTCATTGTACCTCCTTGCAATCCTCTCTCCACTCCTACCTTTATTGATTGAATGAGAAAATTTGGGATACTTTGTTCTTGTTTACCTGACAACCCTTCCATTTTGTAGGCATAAACACCATCTTCAAGGACTGGGAGGATGAGAGTAGTAAATGATCCTTTAATGCATAGGAAACCGAGCACATGGTGGATGCACCTATCATGCAAAGAACCATGCATCCTTGTCATCCAAGAGAAAAGGAACCAAACATTTCAGGTTAATTCCAACCTGTTAGTGTTTTGTAGAAATAAGCAATTTGATATGTTAAGGTACATATTTAACCTTGTTATCTCTTCTTGTATAAGACACTACTCTTTTGTTTTTCCTTGCCCCTTGGTTTGCTAATTTGTCAGCAAGATCATTGTTCTCCCGTAGGGCATGGAAATATGAAACTTTTGAAGGTTTATGAAGATGGAATATTGTATTGTAAATCCTTTTACATCTAGAGGTTCCATTTTCATACCCAGAGCTCATCTTCTGAATCACCTGCTTGGAATCACCCAAGACCATTAGCTTGGAGATGCTTAAAATTGAAGTTAATTCAAGATTGTGATAAAGCACTATCCATTCTTTGTAATACCCCAGTTTTGGCCCCATGGTATTTAATTGTACATAATGTAAATATTGTATGAAAATCATGGTGAGGAGCTCAAGGCCAAGTCCTTGCCATTGATTAATATTGTGGACAGGAGATCAAGGTTTATACCTATGGTTTTAGTGCTAAGTCAAGCATAGTATATATTTTGATATATCATGTAAATGTATAAATTAATAAAATACAACATCTAGCTATGGAACTGCAATGTGCAAGAGATGGGGGCATGATTCCATAAGGGATAGGGTGATGAGATGTCTAGCAGATGCCAAGTGAGAGATTGCATGTTCAATCCTCACAAAAACCCTGTTTAAAAACCTTTATTGTTTTGATCGACCAAGTCCCCCAAGAAGACGCAAAATCAGAATTAAATCCTTTTAGATAGAAATTTCGCACCCGCTAGCTGATGTTAAACAACTTGCTAGTTGAATCAATAGAATTTTTGTGGTTCGTTAGATCTATATCCCCACCAAATCAACGGTGGAATCCAAACTTGATGAACTGGATTACATTGGAGTTTCATGCACATCAAGAGTTTGTTAAGACGTGCTAGTTGAATCAGCGAAATTGCTAAGGTTTGTCGATATTTTGATGTTTGATCTCAGTTGTAGATCTATGTAAAAGTTGTTTGTTCTTTGTCCTGTCTACTGTGGTTCATTCTTGGTACTCAACCATTCAATTTTCTTGCAGAAAAATGGTTTAGGTAGTTAATGCCTTAGGAAGAGAAAGGCATGGCAGTCGATTTCATGACTAAGCAAGCATGCAAATATGCATCTTGAGGGAACCTATATTCTTACTTATGCAGCAAGAAAATCCACGTGAATGTGCACCTAGTAGATCATCCGGCCTTTATGTAAGGAGGGGAGGTAATTCATTCAGTTCATTCATTCATTCTTGGATCGTTTGTTTTTTCTATGAAGACGTACAGTGTGGTGATTTGACTATGTTGCATGCAGAAGTATAGTTCCAGAGTGTTTTGTTTGAGTAACATTGGAGTATGAGACCCTGTTTTCTCTCTGTTATAGAGTGAAGCTGCTGTGGCTATGTTTTCTTTGTGGATTGTTGTGTAGTGCATACTTGTTTTGTTTTGAAGGATTAGGAGTGGAGGAGGACCAAAATTAGCTCATAATCCTGGTAAAGAGAGGAAACCTCACAAACAGACCAAGAGGGGTTGGTAAATCCAACCTGCACACCCGAGAGAACACTAGAGGGAAGGTTTGTCATGAAGGACTTTGTAAGTGGAGAAAGGAATATTTCCTTGTGTGGGGTGGGGTAGGGGCTGTGGATACCAAGCCTGATATGGTGTAGGTATCCTTAGCTCTAGGGTTGAGCTCACTAGCCCAACAATTCTACGTATACATTGCCTTAGCAGCCTAATAATCCCAACTGTTAGTTGGTTTGATTATGTTTGGATGTGTGTTGGCTGTGTGTAAGCCTTTTGTTCCATAGTCTGCTGTGGAAATCATGCCCAACTCCAGGGTAGAAGTGTGTTGAGAGATTAATGAACACAATGGCCTATGGTTGGGTGGAACGTTGTAGCGACATAGCTAGTCGCGGGACAATTTAATCATCAAGATAAGTATTTCTATTACTTTGCTTATGCAATGTATTTACTTATGAATGACTATACTAGTTATGTGGAATGATTATGAATATGCTGGTTTTCTATGTCCATGTTGAATGCTTGTGGATGACTAAGTAGGGTTTTACTTGTGTATGAATGTCCCTGTAATTGCTTGTTTATGCCTTGTATATTTTATGGTATTTACTTCTGTATATGCCTTATGTTTTTGTAATGCAATTATCTAACTTCATGGAGGATAGAAGCCTGTTATAGAGGTCATAATGCATCTAACATGGTGTTTCCACCCCTTGGAAGCTGCTTGCAGAAGGAAAAAGGAAGAAAACAGAAAAGGGAAAGTTGAACAAGGCAGATTAATTGTGTTTCCGCACCCTGGGGTCTGCAGCGGAAGGAAGAATGTGGGAGGAGGGAGAACGAAGTTTGAATCAAAGTAGAATGTGGGATTTCCAACTTCTAGGATCCGCCTACAGAAGGCAGAAGGAGGAAACCAAGAGAAAAGATAAGGAAAAAAGTGAGTTCTCTGACTTTCGGTATCCGCCTGCGAAATGTGGAAGAACAAAGGCAGGAACAAGGATAGAGGTTCCATCATTTCCTAGTTTTCTAACTTTTGAGTTCTGACGTACAAAAGGAAGAAGGTGGAAGGAGGAAGGAGGAACGATGGTTGAAGGACTCCAACAATATTTCTATTTCTGATATCCAAGTTCCAAAGTGTCAAAGTCATAAAGTGGAAGTGCAGAAGGAGGAAAGTGGAAGTGCAAAACAAGGAATGCAAAAGAACCATTAAAAGTTCCTTCGCACACTTGAGTTTCCACTTTCCGAGTTCTGAAGTGCAGAAGGAGGAAAGCGGAAGCTGGAAGGTAGAAAGGAAATCGAATGTTCCTTTTACCATTGATTTTTTGATTTCTGAGTTTCGAAGTGTGGAAGGCAGAAAGCAGAAATGAAAAAGGCCGAAGTCAAAAAGGTCGTTGAATGTTCCTTCGCACATTGAGTCTCTGATTTTTGAGTTCTAAAGTGTGGAAGGTGGAAAGCGGAAGTGCGGAAGGTGAAAGGAGGAAAGGTCGTTAAATGTTCCTTTGTACATTGAGTTTCTGATTTTCAAGTTCCAAAGTGTAGAAGGAAGAAAGCAAAAGTGCGGAAGGCAGAAGGTGGAAAGGACGTTGAATGTTCCATCGCACATTTGGGTTTCCGATTTTCGAGTTTCAAGGTGTAGAAGGAGGAAAGCGGATGGAAGAAAGAAGAAATCGGAAGAGAGTTTATATGTTCCTGTCGCACATTATGTTTTCGATTTCTGACTTTTGGGGTCGGAAGGGTGGAACTCAGAGTGCGGAATGCCAATTGCAGAAAGACAACTCCAGCACAGAAATGTTCATTCTGCTCACATAAGGGATCTGTCAAGGGTGGAATGACTGTTATAGTAATCTACAGGGATTCTTAATCCAAAGAATCAAGATGGAAGATTGAGTTAATTTCCATGCCTGATGTTTGAAAGGAGGACACGTGTTCTTGGAGCATTTTTTTTTAATAATCCGCATTATGGGGTATGGGGACATTACATTATGGTATCAGAACGAGGTTGCAGTACAAGGGCTTTAATGGTCCAAGTTGAATAGTTAAAATGGAAAAGAACACCCAGGTTGTGATTTAACAGAGCTGTTGGTTGGAGCATTGGTATAAATGTGCCAAGGTAATTAGTTGTAGAAAGAAAATTATAGTGTGAAAGAGTGCTATTTAGCAGAATTGCTAAAATTAGCCAACCCAACGAAATGCACCTTGACTATAGATCTGGATTCTACTATGATCTTGACTATTCATGCCTATAATAAGCAGTTGGTAAGTAATTTTTGAATTTCTAATATCATCTAACAAATGATGTTGTTAACACATTTTTTAGAGTCATAATACAAATTCAAAAGTTGGTCTTGTTCTGACCAAGAAGGTCAAAGAAGATTAGCACAAGAATATTAAAAAAATGGATGATGCACGGGATCCATGTGGACACAAGGAATATGCTATGGGGGAAAATCCAAGATATCCACAAGAGAACAGAAATCTACTTTAATGCTGGAGATGTGGAGGACCCCATTTGTGCAAGTGTTGTCAACATGGGGAAGGGTATGTAAAGTCCTCTTACAATATCCAAGAAAATGAAACTGAAGCCGATGGGAATAAGGAACCAGAGAGTTCCCTAGATGTCACAGCTACCATAAGAATCCTGATGGTAGAGTTATAGAGAAAAAAATAAAAGGATGATAAAGTCTCCAGAAAAGAAAAATCGGTTGACTACAGTCAGGCTATAGTCTTGGGTAGATGTCCAAAGGCAGGTAAACTATGGGCATCAGTTAACAGAGATAGAAGGGAGTAGGAGAAATTCCTACAAGAAGAATGTGAAGCTTAACCCAAGGAATAAAAGTTTTAAACCTTATCACCTGTTGAATCAACAAAGGAAGCCATAATAAGCTGCGATTGAGCCAGCCATAATGATGAGGGAAAATCCAAGGAAACCACTCAAATGTTGGGGATGTGGAGGACCCCATCTATGTAGGAATTTTCAATGTGAGAATAGGAATCAGGGTCAAGTCCCCAGCACCCAAGAAAATGAAATGGTGGGTCAGGATGTAGGGACCATTCCTAAAGCATGTGCATTGTTAGAGGACCACCAAGTAGGTCATATCTCAATTGTGGTGGAAGTTTGGGCTGATATTGCTAAGAAGATTGTTTCTGTTTTGATTGACCCAAGATCCACGCACAAATATATCACCCCTAGACTTGTCGAGATGTGCAATTGAAGAAGTCAAAGCATAGAATATCATGTTTATTCCAACTAGCCATTGGAACCAAGAAGAAAGTTAGTAAGGTGGTAAAGAGATGTCCATTGGTCATCGATGGGTTAGTCGGTTATGTAGATATAATTGTTCTTCCACTTAGTTCCTATGATGTTCTCATTGGAATGGATTCGCTGGAAGCACATAGAGTAAAGATTGATTGTTACAACAAGACCTTTGAGTGCTTAGATGAAGAACAAAAACTAAAGGTGGTGAAAGGAATTCCAAAAGTGATCTATGAAAGGAAGCCTTTGACAATGCATCTAAAGAAGTTATGTGGGAAAGGTTGCAGAGTGTTTGCAACTCATGTTTTGGAGGCAGCAGAGGATGATAGTCCTAAGTTGGAGGGATTTCATATATTGCAGGAATTTAGGATTGTTTTTCCTGATATAATTCCAGGGATTCCTCCAAAGAGGGACATTAATTTTACCATTGAACGTGTTCCTTGAGAAGCGCTAGTGTCCCATATATCCTATAGGATGAGCATACCATAAATGCTAGAGCTATAGATGCACCTACAAGAGTTGTTGGAGAATAAGTACATCAGACCAAGTGTGTTTCCTTGGGGAGCATTATTCCTGTTTATGAAAAATAAAGATGGTACATTATAGTTGTGTATTTGTTATAGACAGCTGAACAAAGTCACTGAGAAGAACAAATATCATTTTCCTAGAATTGATGACCTCTTTGGTCAAATGATAGGAGGAAAGGTATTTTCCAAGATTTACTTAAGGTCTGGTTACCATCAGGTAAGAATCAAGCATGAATATGTTCATAATACAACCTTCAAAGCAAGGTATGGACCTTATGAGTTTGTAGTGGTACCATTTGGTTTCACAAATGCACCAACTACATTTATGTGCCTTAGGAGTAATGTTTTCAACAGGTGCTTGGACAAGTTTGTTCTTGTTATCCTTGATGACATTCTTATTTATTCAAAGAATGAGGAAGAACATGTAGAACAATTGAGGCTGATTTTGAAATTGCTCAAGAAGCATAAGATGTATGCAAAGTTGAGCAACTATGACTTCTATAAAGATAAGATTCATTGTTTGGGTCACATTATCTCATATGAGGGTATAACTGTATACCTTGAGAAGATTGAGGCCATTATGAATTGGCATAATCCAAGAAAGATGAAATATATAAGATATTTTTTGGGACTTGCAGGAAGTACATTGAAGGATATTCTACAAGTAAATTGGAGTCTATGTATGGGATAAGGAGGTCTGCATGTGAACTTGTAGTTCCATGAGGAAATGGCCCTTATGTGTATGAGCATACATATAAGAACTTCTTGGATATTGCAGGAAGAATGACCTGAGAAAAGCAATATGGTTGTACCCAATGAAACCATGACAGAAAGCCACCATGTCCTATGAGAAGGATCTCATGACTGAAATCCAACCTCTCAACATAATAGATTTTAAATTTCAGATTTTAAATTTTGATGTTGATTGCTAATTAACTGTTTGGCTGATCGAATTTTTTTTCAAGATGACATGTTGTATGTGAATTTCCAGGTTTTGGGCAGTATGTGTAAGTAGGGAACAAGTGCTCCCACTTGCAAAATCCAAACAATATGAGGATGGCCTCATGATTGCAAAAAATTCATTTTTTGTAGGAAGCAAAAGTGTGAATCCAGATTTTGATTTGACTAACAATGTTATTGATCATTTGATATTGAGAAAATTATTTTTGTATGAGATAGATTTGAAAATATATGATTGAAAATTTTATGATGAAATCGCATGTGAACTGCATGCTTGTATGCAACACAAGTGAGATGATGGAAGTACATCCCTGGAGTATGTGTTTGGGATAGATGACTCCTCTAAAAGAATGTACTTTGGTACATAGCTTCACCCCCCATCCAGCTAGGCACCGATATGCATCATTGGGGATGCCTAAGGTGTAAGACTTCTGGTTAGACTTCTTTCCACACAGATTCACGTTGTAAGGGGACTGTCATGAGAGTGGGGGATCCATGAAGAGAATAACCCCTAGGTATTATGGTGTCCGAAAAGGAAGTGCCTGAGCATTGGTAAGAACTTGGTGGAGGTGCTAAGCCCTTTAGCAAAGCTTCCATTAAGCACCGAGAGAGGTTTTAGGCTCTAAAGCAGGGCTACCAGATCTCGATTGAGAGATGCTATATAGATAAGTATTTGGTTTACTTAGAAAACTTGTGTTGTTGTTGATTTTATATGAATACACATGAGCATATGATGCAGCCATGGTTTCAAAAATATTGTTATAGATTGCATCCTATAGGAATGAATCTGACATGTGAATTAATTCGTTGTGGTGTCAAGAAAGCAAGAACCTGAGCTTGGTGATAACCTAGAGGAAGTGTTAGGCTCTAAAGAAGAGCTACCAGATCTTGGTTGAGACATATTTTTAGGTGATCTAAGGCTTGTAGAAACGTGTCTACCTTTCGATGCACACCCTTGCATGGGGTGGGGGAAGGTTTTGTGGGTGCCATGGTTGTAGAAAGCCAATTCAGATACCTATGGAGCCAAAATTATATACTTATGTAGATCAATATTTGAATTACTTGTTGATTTTATGCCAATATATATGTGCATATGATTCATTCATAATTTTTGAAAAACAAACATCTTGTGAATGTGATATGAGAATTGACTCATTGCTTGGGGCTTGAGCATAGGTATTGTTGGTTTCCAAGTACATTACAGATGTTCCAAGACGAGGAGAAGGATTCTCCAAGACTAGAAAGAGGTTGGTGGTAATGACTGATGCATGCAATCAAGGGCCTAGAATATTTCTAGATCGAACAAATGGACAAGTGAAGGGGACATGGAAGCACCACAATCTTGATGAGGCTACTTAGGAGTTGGAGGACTCTATGCAATTGGTAGATCGATTTTTGTTCAATTTTGTGGAGCACTAAGGGTGGTGCCGGTGTAGAATTTTTGTTTAAAGTCTTAAAGCACTGAAGATAGTTCTGTTGAAGGGGGATGGATTGTAGTACCTTGGTTTTGACCCCATGGTATTTAATTGTACATATTGTATGAAAATCATGGCGAGGAGCTCAAGGCCACCCTACCATTTATTGATGTTGTCGATAGGAGATCAAGGTTGATACCTATGGTTTTAGTGCTAAGTCAAGAATAATATATAGTTAGATATATCATGTAAATGTACAAATTAATAAAATACCACATCTATCTATGGAACTGCAACGTGAAAAAGAAGGAGGCGTGATTCCACAAGGGATAGAGTGGGGAGATGTCCAGAAAATGTTGTGAGATATTGCATGTTCAATCGCCAGAGTCACACAAGAGGACATGAAATTGGAATTAAATCCTTTTGGATAGAAATTTCGTGCATGCTAGTTGATGTTAAACAACTTGCTAGTTGAATCAATGAAATTTTTGTGGGTCGTTGGATCTGTGTCCACAACAGATCAACAGTGGACTCCAAACTTGATGAAGTGTAATACATTGGAATTTTGTGCACATCAAGAGTTTGTTAATAAATGCTAGTTGAATCAGTGAAATTGTCGAGGGTCATCGATCCGTTTGATGTTTGATCTCAACCATAGATTTTTGTCAAAGTTTCTCAATCTTTGACCTGTCTACCCTGGTTAGTTCCTGGTACTCAACCATTCAATTTTCTTGCAGGAAAATGGTGGAGGTAGTTAATGGCTTGGGAAGAGTAAGGCATGGCAGTCAATTTCATGACTGACCAAGCCGATAAGTCTACAACTTGGGGGAACCTGTATTCTTGCTTCTGCAGTAAGCAAACACACATGAATGCATGCCTAGTAGATCATCTAGCCTTTGCCTAAGGGGGGGAGGTAATTCATTCAGGTAATTGATTGATTGATTGATTCATTCATTCCACAATCACTCATTTTTCCTGTAGAGATGTACAATATGGTGATTCCACTAACCTGCATGCAGAAGTATAGTTTTGTCTAAGTGACATTGGAGTATGATACCCTATTTTCTTTGTGTTATGGAGTGAATCTGGTGTGGCTATGTTTTCTTAGTGGATTTATGTGTAGTGCATCCTTGTTTTGGTTTGAAGGATTTGGAGTGTAGGAGGGCCAGAATTGGTTGATAATCCTAGTAAAGAGAGGAACCTCACAAAAATACCAAGAGGGGTTGGTAAATCTGATCTGCACACCCGAGATAACACTAGAGGGAAGGTATGGCCTCAAGGGATGTGTAAGCAGATAAACGAATAATTCCATGTGTAGGGTGGGGTAGGAGTCATGGAGACCAAGCCAGGTATAGTGTAGGTATTCTTATCTCTAGGGTTGAGCTATCTATCCCATCAAATTTACCTCTCCATTTCCTAAGCATCCTAAGCCCAATTGCTAGTTGGTTTGACTGTGTTTGGATGTGTGTAAGCCTGTTGTTCCCTACTCCCTTGCGGAAATCATGCCTGACTTGGGGGTGGAAATGTGTTGAGATATTAATGAACACATTGGCCCATGGTTGGGAGGAAAGTTACAACGACATAGCTAGTTTCCAGACAATTGAATCATCAAGATAAGTCTTTATGTTAGTATGTTTATGCAATGCATTTGCTTATGAATGATTGTACTAGTTATGTGGAATGCTTATGTATATGAAGATTTGTTATGTTCATGTTGAATGCTTGTGGATGACTAAGTAAGGGTTTTCTTGAGTATGAATGTCCATGTAATTGCTTGTTTATTCCTTGTATTTTTTATGCATTTTACTTCTATATATGTCTTTTGTTTTTGTAATGCAATTGTCTAAGTTCATGGAGGCTAGAAGCCTATTACAGAGGTCATAATGCATTTGAATTAGTGTTTCAACCCCTTGGAATCCTCCTTCGGAAGGAAAAAGGTGGAAATCGAAAAAGAGAAAGTTAAACAAGGGAGGTTAATTGTGTTTCTGCACCCTAGGATCCGAAGCAGAAGGAGGAATGCGGGAGGTGGGAGAAAGAAGCTTCAATCAAAGCAGAATGTGGTATTTTTGACTTCCAGGATCTTCCCGTGGAAGGCGAAAGGAGGAAGTAGGAAGGAAGAATGATAGTTGAAGGACTCCATTTAGAGTTATGTTTCCAATTTCTGAGTTCTGAAGTTCAGAAGGTGAGAAACGAAAGCATAGAAGGAGGAAGGAAGAAGAACCGTTAAAAGTTCCTTTGCACACTTGAGTTTTTTTTTTTCGAGTTCTAAAGTGCGGAAGGTGGAAGGTGAAAAGGTCGTTGGATGTTCCTTCACCCATTAAGTTTCTGATTTCTGAGTTTCGAAGTGCGAAAGGTAGAAAGCGGAGTGCAGAAGGCGGAAGGCAGAAAGGCCATTGAATGTTCCTTCGCACATTGAGTGTCCAATTTTCAAGTTCTGAAGTGCAGAATATGGAAGGAAGAAAGGCTGTTGAATGCTCCTTTGTACACTGAGTTTTCAGTTTTTGAGTTCCAAAGTGCAGAAGGAAGAAAGAGGAAGTGCAGAAGGAGGAAGGAAGAAAGGTGGTTGAATGTTCCTTCACACATTTGGGTTTATGATTTCAAAGTTCCGAGTTGTGGAAGGTAGAAAGTGGAAGGCAGAAGGAGGAATGTGGAAGAGCGTTTATATGTTCTTGTCAAACATTACGTTTTCGATTTTCAACTTCCGAGATCGAAAAGGTAGAAAGTGGAGTGCAGAACGCCAACTGCGGAAGGATAGGTCCAGCATGGAAACATTCATTTTGGTTTACATAAGGGACATTTCAAGAGAGGAACGACTATTACAGTAATGTACAAGGGTTCTTAAGCTTGAGAATGAAGATGGAAGAGTGAGTTAACGTCCATGCCATGTGTTTGAAAGGAGGACACGTGTTCTTGAAGCAATTTTTTTTAATAATCTACATTATAGGTTGTGGGGACGTTACATTATGGTATTAGAATGAGGTTGCAACACTAGGGCCTAAATGAGCCAATTTGAATAGTTAAAATGGAAAAGAACACCTAGGTTGTGGTTTAATAGAGCTACTAGTTGCAACATTGGTATAAATGTGCCAAGGTAATTAGTTGCAAAAAGAAAACTACAGTGAGAAAGAGTGTTATTTAGCAGAATTGCTAAAATTAGCCACAGTTGAACCTGTTTAACTAAAAGAATATGAGAATAAAAAAATATTTCCAAACTATCTTCCATTCCATAAATATTTTCAACCATTTGATCCCTATCGACATGTTCCAGCCACATACTATGTGGGTGTGCATATATATATATATATATATATATATATATATATATATATATATATATTTGTATATATATTTGTATTCATCAAATACATAATAAAAAATAGAAAAAATAAGATTCTTTAATTAACGTGTAAATTTTAAATTCAAACATTAAATTAAAAAAATTAAAATGTCAAATTTATGTTCATAAAATTTAATATATGTAAAAAACATGGGTTTAGTTTTTTTTGGTGTGTGGGTAGGTTAGAAATTTGTATAGGGATATATATCTTAAGGTTATGTATAATTTATCAGAAGATATAATATGCAATCCAAAAATGTAATTTTACTTTTAGTTATAAATATATATTTTTAATAAAAAATAGATTTTTGAATAATAATGATAATAGTTATTAAAATCCATTTACACCAATTTCATTTTATTAATTTCAATATCAATCATTAATTTTTAAATATTTTAATATACATGTATAGAGACAAAATTTTATCTCTCATCATGGGAGGCTTTGTAACTCTCGAAGTAGCTAGGAGGTTGTGACATCAAATGGTTGGACTCGTTCAGTGAACCCTTAAGGGATAAAACTTTGTGGAATGGTATTTTTTATGTGGGCCAATGGAGTGAAACAATAAAAGCTAAATACTTCAGAGTGACTCCTATAAATATGTGGCTCGAGCATAGATATTTCAAGACATCTCGAGCATATTGAATGTGGAAAGGACTCCTTAAATATTTCACAACCCTGGGTAGTTGGATGAACTGGAAGGTGCGGGATGGAATCCATTTTTTTTAAGGAGTGATCTAATTGTGGGATGTAGGGAGAGTTACAGATTGTCTCCCTCTTTGATTACCAAACTACATTGAATGAATATTTTTGTTTTGGCTCAAGGAAAGAAGGCTAATACTAAGATTCTAGATGATTTATATTGGAATATTTGTTGAAGACTTGGGATTTCTAGGGGCTTAAGGGGATGAATGGAACATTTTTTTTACACATTAAGGCATGCTAGGATTATTTTGTCACAGTAGGAATATCAGCTAGTATGGGATTGGAGGGAAGCAAATGGATCTATTTTGGCTAAGTTTGCATATTAGTCTATTGCTTATGCAGAGGGTCACACATCCATTTGTAGGTTAGATGTTAACCTTTGGAAACTCAAAGTCCTTCTAAATATAAAGTATTTTCTTTAGTTGTGTCTTCGTGACAAAATATTAACTTGGGAAAATCTACGCAAAAAGGGTTTTGAAGGCTCGAACATATGTGTACTATGTCGGGTTGATAGTGAGAATGTTAGCCATCTTTTTGTGACATATCAGTTCTCCAATGAAGTTTCAAGGTCATTTAAATATATTACTAATATTGATGTAGAGTGGGAACTATTCAAATGCAAGGAGTAAATAGTAAACTAGATTGAGGTAAATTACGTTAAGCACCCACTCCCATTCTTCACTATGTGGGGGCTCTGGAGATGTCGAAATAGTGGTATATTTAACGACTATAAGACTTCCATTGCACAAGTCATGTTTAGTGTTCAATATCTACTTCAGGATTATACTTTTCCAAAAGATAAAGCGAGGTTGAGAGTTATACAATTTTCTGTGGTTACTGATAATATGATGGTTGGAGTTTTCGAGGGTGCGACAAAAGATGGGAATTGTGGTGTTGGGTGATCTTATACTGCAAAAAATATCATCATATCCATTTGTGAATGGGAATGGGAGTTGGTATGAAATCCAAGGAAAAATTAGTATCCCTGTGGGGATTACTACGTTTTTCCAAACTCAGAGGTATCCACGATTGAATGGGAACATGCGATGATGGAATTGTGGGATATTCAAATGGAACAATGGTGAAACAGGATTATCCTGCTGATTACTGACTTTGCTTTCATCACTTTTGAGCATATTTTCCATGAAGTTAACTCTAGGGTGGATTTTCTATCTAAGATGGCCATTGGACCAATTGATGGTCATATATATTATGAGGAATACTTGGAACTCTACGTGGTGGATTAAGGAAATTGCCTTTTGTTCTAAGACTCACATGTAGTAGCAGATGCTTTTGATATTTTTGTATTTTTGAAGGGTGGTTTTGTTTGTATGACAAACTTATTGTCTCATGATGTAATTGCTATGATGCACTCCTTGAAATTCGATTTTCTGTAGGTCAGATAAAATCATGTCAAAGGGTTGTGGACTAGGTTGATGAACTCTATATGGTGACTTCTGTAGTTCTTATACTTGTATGAACTCCCATGTAACTTTGATTTGTTCTATCAAATTACATGTTACAATTTTTTCTTCAAAAAAAGTCTAGATATCATTTTTAGTGTGAAATATATAAAGGTAATTCTCACATGTATTATTATTTCTATTTTTTTATTTGTTTGATTTGTTAGTTTTTAATATTTAAAAAAAAATAAAATAAAAAAA
>LPNX010599230.1:146782-178304 GCA_001517045.1 Pseudotsuga menziesii | reverse complement strand
ATATATATATATATATATATATATATATATATATATATAGATTGTTAGGTCACATTGGTTACTCATGAAAGAATGGGTTTTTGTAGATAGATTTATATGATGCGATATTATTGATTTTATAATGCATGAATGAAATATATAAGCAATTTTTGTTACTTACAATATATTGGTAGATGCTTTGACAATTTTCCAGTGTGATAGAGGCCCAAATGCACAATGATATAAGGTGGTGTTAATGCAGAATGAATTACAGATTGAGTATAGATATGATATCAGTTGATATAATTTATTTAATTGATATTTCGATTAGTTGTATAGTACAATCAATGCACATGGATTTCATGTGTGCAGGAACATGATCATGATTTCCAATCAATCCAAAAAAATGATTATGGGGTTGTATGGAAGAAAGTACCAGCATGATTAGCACCTATTTTCCATGCGGTGGGTTGAAAAGAGAGAGAGGATTTTACTTGCAAGAGGCATGTTGTCTCAAGGATAGGTCATGGACTCAGTCACTCATGAGGATTAACTGAGGGGAATGTAATGAGGAGTTTGCATTATTCCTCAGTAACCATGAGTCTCTCCACAATGTAGATCAAACTAAGTTAACATGGTCTTAGCCATCGTACTAACTCCCCACCATGAAAAATGAGATATTTGAAGGACATGAATATGGTCATGCCACCCTTGATATCACCATGACAAACAAATGTAATTATTAAAATATAAAGTTAGAAATATTTAACTAAATAATAATATCATGAGTTGGAAATAAATTAAAGGAAAGCATACCATCATGGTAAAATCATATAAAAATATAATAGAGAAAGTAATTTCTAGTTGGAAACACAAATGCACACACAAAACTAGGAGACAAAAGAAAAAATCATGAAACATGTAAATGAAAATTAGGAACAATTAAGGAATGAAATTCTAAATCAGCATTTAGAAAGGTTAAGAAAGGAAAAAGGGAAATTGCATATATGCATATGAAAGGAAATCCATTGAAATGGAATAAATATGAATTCAAAATAGAAATAAATAAATATGATTTCACATTATAAAGAAAAACAAAAAGAATCTAAAAAAAGGGATATAAATAAATGAACAAGGTTTGTTTATAGGGAGACACAATACTAGCCCTAATATTGGATGGATGAAATAATGTGGAATTGAATTAGAAGGTGACTGTGAAGAGTTTGGTTAATAAGAGTGTGATTTGGTTGGGAGGCCCCTTAGTGAATCTACACACCTTGATCATGCTAAAGATATTCCCGCATGTAACCCCATTTCAGCTCAGGGGTCCTTGGGGAAGGAGAGCACCCATTGGAATGGTAGGGAGGTCACCCGGTGGATCTTTTATGATTGGGAATTGATCAACATTCATGGGAACCTGATGGAGATCATGGTACGACATCCTCCGAAAGAAAATCAGGTTTTTATGCATTATTAATTTGTTATTATAAATTCATTGTTGCAGTGCGTTTAAAAAATATCAATGAATTGGTATTTGCTTTTTATTATAGATATGATGTATATATAATATTAATGAAATCTCAGTAATGCATTTTATTATATATTAGTATTGTGTATATTATGGCTCAATGAAATTGGTACTGATTTATCTCTTCAAGGTAGTCTGGAAATGGCTTCTCGTTCCTGAAAATGATAGTTTGGAGCATCTTCAACTGGTCTTGTTTCATGTATATAGTGTGCTCGAGATGGGAATTTTTAAGAAATAAATTGAGGCATTCAAGAGTGTAGAGACTACCCTATTTAGATTTGTAAATTGTTTCAATGTTTCCGGGGAGTCCGTAGTCTTTTGTGGAGTGGAAATACTCTTCGATGACCCTAATTCTCTCCAAGTATCCTCATCATGTGTAGTCACGCAGTGCGGAGAGAGGATACATCTCTCTTGTTCAGTAATTGAGAGATTTACTTTTTTACTAGTAGATTTCATATTTTAAACAAAAGAAAAGTGTTTTTATTTTTACCCGTAAACACCTTTTTCTTGATAATGATCTCTCACTGTAGGTCATACTCCAATATAGATTTAGGAAATATTGCATTACAATCTTAGTATTCCAGTTTGGAATTCTGGAGTTGGGTTATTCTTTAGCCTAAGTATCATGTTGCCGCAATCTTGACCAATAAATATTGGTGAGAACAAACCCAATTTTGATGAGATATGATCATAAATTTTACTATCAAGTCAAATCTTTATTGATTGCAAATTTTTTGAGTCCTCTTTTCTTTTAAATGGTTCTCGTGTAGTTTTGTAATATTTTAATAAAGACATACAAAAGGAGTTAAGTATGGGTTATCTTGAAACATATACATTTATGAAAATGAAAATAGAGATTAACTTGTCGCACAACTTTTGTACGGCATTGAGCTAGCTCCCAAAGCTTGGGAAGCACTTGTCTTTCAGTTCTAAAAAAAACAAATTAATTAGGATTATTAAATCATCATTTGAATAGGTGGTTATACCTGAGGTAGATACCATGGAGGAACTTTAACATATATTGTTTAAATAAAAAGAAGGTCACCGGATCGTGCAAGATACAAGGATACTAGTGATCCAATGTATTACAATAATACCTTGCGTACACAACAGGTTAGTATTAGGACCGTAAAGGAACCAAAGCTTGCAATAATAGGATACTATTGGGATTAGCATACATTCACAGATATTGCAGCTTTGATCCATGAGCATGTCGATCTGTTTTATTAAATGAATTTTATTTTAATATTTATATTTTAATAAAAGAAATTTTACTTTTTTATTTGTATATGTAAAATAAAGACAAAAAGGTTTGTTTTTATTCCCATAGTTTTTGCAATGATTCCCATTGAATCCAAGATGGTAGAGATTTGGCAAGCTAGTTGCGTTCTTCTTTGTTTAAAAAGAATGCAAATAAATTGGTATGGAGAATTATGATATTACTAAATAAGTTTTCAATATGAGTATTATGTCTTTGAATATATATATATATATATATATATATATATATATATATATGTTGTCACTTTGATTCATGCACCTAGAATTCGTTCCTGCATTGTAATTCATTATGGAACTACACATTTGTTGATCCTAGTTTTGTCACTATTCTCGGTTGTTGACTTACTCTTTTGGCATCTATTTTGTCATTTTTTGACATATCTCTTGTCATTCAGCTTATCATTCAGCCCCAGGTACGAACGCATTTGGAATTTATGCAAGTCTTGGTTTATTTTTGTTATTTCGTGATTTTATTAAGCAATTATGTGATATTTGGAAACATGCCTAATACATGGATTTGTTTTGTAGATTGTAGTTTTCAAACAAGCACTAGTACAAAATGAGGAATTATCTACTAGGTGACTAAAAATTCTAGTCACCACAGGTTTTTTAAGTGATTTACTACTAAATATGAGCAATTTTTTATTGACCCAACTATAAACGACTAAAATTAACGACTAATTTAGTCACTAGTTAACAAATATGACTAGATAATAAGTGACAGAGTTAAAAATGACTAACATAAACGGCTAATTTAGTCACAGTATAAAAAATGACTATCTAGAAGAATATGAATTAGTCATTTATGTAAGTCATTTTAAATTGTGTCATGGAACATTACAAATTTTACGATGAAGTGTAAATTTTGTAAACTATAACACCTTCTATTAGTAATATTGGTGCCATGCACCTCAATCTTCAGAGATCCACCAAACCAATTGCATGGATTTTCTCTTGACCATATTTATCCCTGCTGCACCATTGAAGCAAACCTGACTAAGCGTGTTCCAAAGGAAAATTAGGTTCCTACGTCAATTACAAATTAGGTACTAGAACCAGTACCATATTGATACCTAGCTAGAAGAACCATAGTTGTACATCCCCTTGAGAATCCACCATTTGAGTGCACCTCCTCCACGTAGACTTACGAAATGCATCCAATGCATGGCAAAGAAAACACGTCAATTTGGATCTGTGGTCTAAAGGTATCGTTCGACCCCTGCTCCCATGTTTTTGCACTCGATACCCTATTTTTGCAGACGATAGGACGGTTCAGGATCTCACAGTGACTAGTCGGAGTGCTTCAAATTTATGGTTCTTGTCGCTCTGATGATGTTCATTACTCCAATCAATAACCAGTTGTTATGTATTTTTACAGGTATCAATGCTGCCGAGTTACTACTTCCACTTTACATTCACAATTATCACCATCTCCAGCATATGCACTCATAACCATATGCATTTTGAACTTTTACCCTGGGAAAAGCATGAGCACCCTCCTGCAATGCCACTATTAATGGCAAAGCTCACCGGTTTTTGCACATCAACATTCCTCACACGCTCCAAAGGAAAATTGAAGCAGAAATTAGAATAAGTGATTAAACTTTGCAAGGAGGTTTACTTGTTGCAGATGTCATTGTAGAGAAGGGGTCGAACAATACCTTCAACCCATAGATCTGAAATTGACATGGTTTTTTGGCCATGCATTAACAGGTGCATTTGTTAAGTCTACGTGGAGGAGGCACATTCGAATGGCTGGTTCTTGAGGGGATGTATGGAACTCATCTGTGGTTGTCACCTCGGTAGTCATCCTGAAGAGTGTTGATCAGATTTTGGTACCGTCCAGAGTCGATGATTTGGCCGAGAAGTGGCAATTACAACTGGCTTCCAAGCCAAATCATCGACTCTGTAGACTACTCAATTTATAAAACTAAACAACGTATACAATAATTATTAAAAAATATAATAGATAACCAATTAACAAAATTTATATAGTAAAATAAAAATAAAAAAACAAAAATATATATAACAAAAAAAAAATCTATATAATTTATATAATAAAATAATAAAAACAAAATATATATATATATATAAAAACAAAACATCTTTATAATTTATATAATACAAATATATATATATATATATATATAACAAAAACAAAAAAATCTATTGGAGCTGTTTGGCCAACTCTTGACCCAATAGCTCTCAACCCACCTATGTTATGACATGATGGCAGATTTTCCTGAACCTAGTGGAGATTTCATCCTCTAATTCCATTAATGACTACTCAACCAGCTTGATGGCCCCAAATAGCCTATCCACCTGTCCAAACAACGATACCATTGAAGAGATTCGTATGGATATTTACCACGGTTGAGGGTTTACAATTTCTGTATTACCATCGCTGCCAAGATAAAACAACATTGGAGAGAACATTGAGGCCCATGAAGAAAGAGATGGTATGTAGCTTGAGAGTCAATATCAACTTCTTCCCTTACAAAATCCTTGTTAAGTTTCTTGGTTCAATGTGAATTGATAAATTTTTCCTAATTATAATACTGAAAGGTTTCTTGGTTTAGTGTAAATTGATAAATTTTTCCTGAAGCGTAGGTAGCTAGGTTAAAATCATTGATAAGTTTCTTTTTACTGTGAATTTTTATCATTCATCCTAGGAATTGACATTGACTCTTGGAATCGAATCAAATTCCCAGCATCACCTCGTCTTGTGTGCTCGCGTGTCTATGCAGAAGGTTACTAGCTCGCGAGTCTCAAGCTATGTCGATCCAACCAACCACCTGCAAATTGATCTGGACCCAAAACTGGAACTGGAACCCACAACTTTTCTTTCTTAGCCACCCACCTAATACCCACCCCATTGAACCCCTCCATAGTTGTCCCAGGTCCAAGTAGAATGACATCTGTAGAATGAACACTCCATTTTGAAAACACCATTTTTGTGAGGATGCTCTTGGTACAATACACAATTTCCACAAATATTGATTCCATGAGAGGGGCGTGCTCCCTATTTACTATCCAAGTCATGTGGTACTAGTCTGTAATTCATCTCTGCTATTCAAGTTGACTTTGTGTTACTAGCTTGCAACTAAGGGGTATGCAATTTGGGAGGTGTTGTAGACAAATTGAAGTTTGAGTAGCTTGCTTTAATGTTGTTTTCCCATATGTCTGGTCCCAGGGGTCCTCAAAAACTAAATAGCTTCTCCCACTTGAAATGCTAAAGGAAACTGAACAGTTTATGTGAGGAACACTATTAGTAGAATATCTTCTTCTACTCCAAGAAATTCGACTGTGAGGCCATAAACATATACAGTTGGCCATAAACATATATAGTTAGCAATTGTGGCAAGTGATGATACTATAATGCCAAGATCAGTTCCACACCAAATGATACCTGAAACAGTTCAGTGCTATTAGTTATCCCAAATGAATAATATTCTTACAATGATATCATCAAAGCAAACATCCCTTGTAGATATTTTTCTTAATTAAAATTGACTGCAATCTAGAAAAGTTATGAAGCCCGACACAAAAATGTCCTTTCCTTCAAGGACATATTCCATCAGCATGATTCTCACTTTTCAAAATTCTTTCATCCCTGTGACTCTTTTGGAATATATGTATTCTTTAGGGTAAATTATGGTTCTCAGCCATGCTTTCAAATGTCCATTTACATTCTTCGTTGGTCAATTCAAAATCATGCCCGTGGTAACTGAGCTAGAGGAATAAAGTGATTTGGCCCAAATAGCATAAATTTTCAATAAAACCAAGAATGTAATGCCACCCAAAAGGATTAAACTCAATACAATTGCAATAGAGATGCCAACTACTTCTCTCTTTGTCAGTTGATTCCTTCTAGATGTTGAAGTTTCTAATGAAACCTGTTAGCAGGAAGCCAATGGCTTTCCGCAGAGTCCAGGATTTCCCACAAAAGATATCCAATGCCATTTGGAATCACTCAATGGCACCCATCCTTGGAGAAAATTATTGGATAAGTTCAACTCAACCAATCTTCTAAGATCCCCAATCTCATCAAGAACTTGACCACTAAGTTGATTATTGGAGAGATTGAGAACTTCGAGCATCATTAAATCCTCATGTGAAGAAGGAATACTTCCATACAAAAAATTACCACTCAAGTCTAGCATGACTTGTAGATTACCAATCTTTCCAATCTCCACTAGAATTATTGAGTTCCTTACTGTCTCATTTATCTTTGAAACTACTTTTCCTTTTTCTTTTTTTTTCAATATTTTTTTAGCTCATGGACTTTATTTATTTTTACCTTATTGTTTTAATGTTCTTAACCTCTTATCCCTTTGCCATAATGCTTTATACTATACCTAATGATGCTTTTGTCATCATGTACTGGTTAAAACTATTAATACATCTTTCACAATTTATAAATCATGGTTGTCTCTTTACTCTATATTTTTCTGACAAATAAATTACTTCTTAAACCTTTCCCTATAACTCGCAAATAATTATCTAGCTTCTTATAATTTGACAAAATTATGACATTTACTAGTAATGTCTAGGGATATTTGAGGGCTTAACAGGACGTTAACAAGGATTGATGTGTTTTCTCCTACTATGTTTCAGACACTGCCATCAAAGAAAAGTTGTAGAGAGAGTTGGACTAAGGTTCATTTTAAAAATGTCAAAAACAATTTAAAGGAAAATACTGGAAACTTAATATTCTCTCTCGGTCTGCATTTCTAATTGTGGTTTCATATTAGAAATCTTTAAAACATTCATACTGGGTCTGCATACTTTCATACTAGAAAACTTGCAACAAGTAAATTAAGCCTTAGAGGATGTCAGATCACTAGAGGATGCGGCATTGTCTCTCGCTGGGCATTTTGTCTTGGAGCATAATATGCATGTTGGTCATATGATAAAGAAAATGCTATGAACAATTATAACAAGGTAGTAAAAACAAGAAAAATAGCAAATTGTTTCTTTAGTAAAACAATAAATTAAGATGGTTATTGTTCATAATTAGAATTTTTAAATTAGTACCCATGTCATTATAGTATTGGTTCATAGTTTTAGATGGGGTAGATCTTATGAAAAAAATAGGCATTTAGGTCGATCACTTTGTGCTAAAATTTTTGTTAAACTTTAGTTGCAAAATCATCCTTGAAACTTGCATGCCAAAATCTCTGTGCAACTCAGGTCATGTGGATTGGGCACACCAGAGATATAATAGAATATTGGTGAAATAAATGCCCTTATTTGAACCCATTTTCATCATCAAAATAACATTGAGTTAAGTGATTCATTCAATTTTTTTGTGGATCATGGCATTTGCTTTTCACTAATCAAATATTTCACTTGAAAAATCAACAAGCCATAACTGGTTTCTTTCTAATTTTTTTTTAAGCTAGTACCCATAGGGGTTTTGAACTCATGACCTTCCATTTACAACTTCTCATCTCAATTACTCATTACCAATTTTTCCAACCACGTGGGAAAATTATTTTTGAAATATTGGTGATGGCTAGAAAACCTAGTTATTTGTGCTAGGTTTGGGTTCCTTACTGTCTCATTTATCTTTGAAACTACTTTCCTTTTTCTTTTTTTTCACTGTTTTTTCAGCTCATGGAATTTAGTTATTTTTACCTTATTGTTTTCATGTTCTTAACTTCTTATCCCTTTGTCATAATGCTTTATACTCTACCTAATTATTCTTTTGTCATCATGTATTGGTTTTAAAACTATTAATACATATTTCACAATTTATAAATCATGGTTGTCTCTTTCCGCCATTTTTTTGTGACAAGTAAATTAATTCTTAAACCTTTCCCTATAACTCACAAATAATTATATAGCTTCTTATAATTTGACAAAATTATGACATTTACTAGCAATGTCTGGTGCCATTTGAGGGATTGCTAGGACTTTAACAAGGCTTGATGTGTTTTCTTCTTCTATGTTTTGGACACTGTCATCAAAGAAAAGTTGTAGACAGAGTTAGACTAAGGATAATTTTAAAAATGTAAAAAAAAAAATTAAAGGCAAATACTGGAAACTTAATATTCTCTTTGGTTATGCATTTGCAATTGTGATTTCATGCTTCATAGCTTCAATTGAGAACTTGATAAAAACAAGAAAGTATTGGGTTACATTCATCAATTTGTTCTTTAAAAGTATAATCCATATTAAGGATATCAAAGTAGATGGCATCTTCAAAACGGTCTTTAAGAAATAGTCTTTTCAAGACTTTGTACACATGAGTCTTATTTGAATCTGTGGATATCTGTGTACATAAGGTTGAAGAACAACTATAGTTGACCATATTTCATTTCATTTTGGGAGAAATAATGCCCTATTTACTATAGTTATCCATAGGGGAATCAACCTTGTAGCTTTCGATTTGTGCTAATAAATACTTATGTTCTTTTGAAGTTGACCTGAAAATTGAATCTATGCATCTCAACACCAAATATGTAGCAATTTCATTTGAGGAATGCTCATCAAAATGATCAACATAGTAGGGAGTACCAAACTTCATTTTGCATATAACAGGAATAACCAGGTACCATCACTACGCAAAAATGGTACATTCTCTACTTTAATGCATTGTTTTAATGAGAAAACATGTCCATGATTATTTAAAATTGGGTTTCGCAGTTATGAGCACCCCAACATACAACTAGATCACATCCCAATGGACTAATATTTCTCAAATTTATAACTACACATGGATATTCAAAGAGTGAAAAAGTTTGTAAGTTATTCGTTTTCTGAGTAATGATACATTCATGTTCCTATGCATGTAAATGAGTGAGTGAGAGAGAAAGAAAGAGTTTTTATTAAATTTTCTTAAGGTCAATGTAATCTATGGGATGAAATGGTGACAACTTGAGGGGACATGCCTTTTCCATACCAAAAGAGATCATCGATATGGACAATGAAATGAAAATGAAAATGGAATTACATAATTATATATTAAATCATGTTGCCTCTAATATGGGGATAATGAGCTACTTATATGGATAACCTCGATTTTGGGGAGGGTTAACCTCTATTTATATATTGAGCTACTTATATATAACCTCTACTTATATATTAAAGCATGTTTCCTCTAATATAAGGCCAATGAGCTACCCAGAGAGAGAGAAAAGATTAAAGTCCTTGTTGGAGAGTTTGTTTCTCAACCTTTATTGAGTAGTGCATTTAATCCTGAGATCCAAAAAATCTCCGTGATATCAAGAATAAAATGGTTAAAAGTTGGAGGATAGATAATCCCTGTCAAGGATACCATACTTGTATACCTACCACTAAAGTAAGATCATTCCGCTAAGTTTATTATTGGAGAGATTGAGAACTTTGAGCATCATTAAATCCCCAAGTGAACTTCGAGCATCATTATTATATATAAAGTGACATTGCGAGTGTGTCTAATCAAATTTACCACTAGAAGTATATAATGATAATCTTCAACCAAATAGTTAAGAACAGATTTGGCTAAACTGAAGATGGCAATTAACAGAAGTGCAATACACTAGATCATGAGAATTTTGGAATTGTAGACCGTGAAGTGATTTCTGCATTTTAAAACATCAAATTAGACATACAAGGTTGTGTCACAATAGTTGTTGACAATTTAACAATTGACGCTGAGGAAGCCACCCTAGGTAAAATGAGCCACCCCCACCTCTTCATGCCTTTAGTTGCATCTATTGAAAGAAACTCTCAGAGTTTAGTCCTAATGACCCATTAACCTCAGTGGATATTGCAAATTAGGATATTTTGGTAATGCAGTCATGCATATAGTATTCTACTATTGCAATCTAAATTTATGTCGTTGTTTTTCTTTCTAAATAAGTTCCAACATAGCATGCAATCATTCTGGTTTCTATTCACGGAGTCCTGCAAGTGTTATTCACTTTAGATAAAAAAAATAGTGATAGGGGTTTAATGAAATTTTATCAGATGCTTGCTTAAACTATTGCAATGCTTGCTTCAACTGTTGTAGCTTACAAACCTTATGTGGTTTAGTTAGAATCTTTGGATATTTATCTCGTTTAAAAATTAAAACTAATTTGAATATTCAAAGTTGTTGTATCATATTAACAAGGTAAGACTGATGCCAGAGATCATATACAAACATGGTGTTAATGCTTTAAACTGCGCATCTTACTCATACACCCCATTCTACAAATGATTAATGGCGGCTTCAGAATTAGTTATTTGCAGAGGAATAGATGCTCCACCAACTAAACTCTCTGTTGGCAGTTGGATTACTTACGTCATCCCATTGTCATGTAGTGAGGTTATAGAGCTGATCCAAGACACCTTCATACAACCCTTCCTCTATATATTCTACAAACCCCTCACCCTGTTTTGGATCCAATGGTTGTAATATATTGAAAACCCCCTTTTTTTACAATATACACCATTGTTTCAAGTTTCTATTTACATCATTATCAAATGCCCATTCGATCCCTAATAATTCTAGGTAGGGATTTTTGTAATCGAGTGTCTCAATTCCTTTTTCCCTTCTACTCAATTCCCTTTTTCCCTTCTACATTTACGTCATTTGAATAAAGGGTTGCTTGATTTTGAAGGCTGATGGCTATCAAATTTTGTCCTGATGCCAGAGATCATATACAAACACAGTGTTAATGCTTTAAAAAATTCACTTTTTCCCTTTTACATTTACCTCATCTGAATAAAGGGTTGGTTGTTTTTGAAGGCTGATGGCTATCAAATTTGGACAAAAACACCCATACTGCATAGTGAGCAAGCATAATGTGTTCACATTAGCTCTATGGATTTCTTAATTGCTTTTTATTTTTGACATTCTAAACATGACAACAATATGTATATTTTTTGAAGTATCTAAAATTTAAATTTTACACTTTTTTCTTTCTTGACATTTTCCTCATTTACATCTAATATGTCTACTATTCTAGAGACAAAGAAATTGGATGCCAGTTTGTTTATGGATGATATTTATGTAGAGTTGTAGGCCTCTTGAAAATAATGTCAAATATACTGAAATTGTCACTATTAAAGCAAATATTTGAGCTGCAAGATCTAATTTTCAAAGTTTGGTGACAATTGATTTTTAAGCATAGAGGAGACAAGCTATGACACAAATTATCATGCTTCATATGTAGACCCTAGAAGAAGGAGTGGCTTTGTGATGTACTTGCTAGTAATGTGTGAAATGTAATTCTATAGTCCAAGAGGACCGATTATACCCAAGATTATAATTTTGTTATGCAATACAAAATCTAAATGAATTCCTTTCTTCTTCTTTCCACAGTCATACCTTCCACAATAGTCATACAGAATTATTTGTAAAAATAAAACCTTCCAAGAATCATATCACATGCAAGGAAAACATTGTAATTCCCCGTGTAAAACATGTTAGCATTTTTTCTATAAACACTAGAATTGAAATCACTATAAACTAGGTTTGAAATAAAAAAATATAGAGCATGGTTCAGTGGATCTTATTGCTGTTTTATTGTTGAGAATGACTAAACATGAGTGGTGGCATTACTCTCCATGGAATCATTATTTTGATTGTAAAAGGAAGAATAAAGTGGATTATCTTAGCATGGGAGTGTGATTCTCTTCTTTCTTTTGTTCATTCCATACAAAACCCATATTTATCCTCAAAGGTCAGATGTCTAGTCACCCCAACTTCAATCCAAATCTATTGTTTGTTGATAGAAAATATCAACAAAGGATACAGTTTTATCTCACCTATAATCTCACAATTTCCTATGGAAATCATGCATGCTTTACTATCATGATATGCAATTTTATTTTTGTGCATGATAACATGTGGTTATCCACTAAAATTATGCAAATATCCAATTACCATGTTCTAGAATACTTCTTAGCAGCTCTATGTTTTATTTCATGTCTCTTACAATTTTATGATTTTTCTGAAATCAAATCTTGAATTTCTTGCAAAGACGAGGAACCATACTATCATTGTGAAATGTCATGACTACTTTTAAAATTTTCCTTTGTTTTTTCCTTTGTTTTTTGTTTTCCTCTATTCTTGTCATGTATACATTTTGATTTAGTTTAAAATCGTAAACAGACACATCTAATTTCATGCAGGTAAGACACTTATAGTGTCCCAAGCTTGGAGAAATTTCCCCATCTAAGTCATTTTATCTTAAATCCAGAAAACTCAAATTTGTAAGCCTTCCAAGAGTGATTGAAATGCTACCTGTAAAATGGTTTCCAAAGAAATCTATCTTAGTTAAACTAGAGCAGTCTCCCAATTCTATAGGGATATTACCCGATAATTGATTTTCATATAGAAGAAGCAAGCTTAGGTTTTTTAAATTTCCAAGTTCAGGAGGAATTGCACCAGTGAGTAGATTGTGATACATAGAAAGAGTTTTGAGGATGCTGAGGTTCCCCAGTTCAGGAGTGATGGTTCCTGTTAAACTATTATTATGCAAATAAAGGTCAGAAAGGCTGCCAACACTATCCAAATTGGAAGGAATTGAACCATGTACGACATTATTGGAAATATCTAATTGTTGTAGGTTTTAGCAATGCATTAAAGCTTTAGGAATGGTACCTGAAATATTATTTCCACCTAGAAAAATATGTTGCAATGTCTTTCTTTTAGCACATAGATTTTCTGGAATAGGACCCACTAGAGAATTTTCAGACAAAACCAAGTACTGAATATTTTCAAGTCTGTTAAATTCCCCATGAATTGTTCGAGAGAGGTTATTTGTCGACAAATCTAGGATCTACAACTACCAAATCTCACTCAATTCTTTAGGAATCTCACCATCTGAGTGATTTCCATGTATATATAAGTGATTCATGCTTTTAATCCCCCAAATCTTTGGAGGAATATGTCCGGAGAGGCTATTGTTGGCTAAGTTTAAATTTTGCAATATTCTCAATCTACCCAGTGCTGAGGGAATTGTACCTTGGAGACCATTTCTCACAGCAGAACATGTTTCAAGGCTCTTGTAATTTCCTAACTCAACAGGTATTGAGCCACTAAAAATAGTGTCTTGTAAATTCATACTTTTCAACTATTGAAGCTAGCCAAATTTTTTGGGTATGGACCCATTTAGAGAAGAAGAAAAACCCATTACTCTCAGCTCTGTGCATTTAGAAATATCCTCTGGAATGTGACCTGTCTACTTTGTGAACTTTCAACTTCTTCAAAATCCCAATTTCCAGAGGGATGGTTCCAGAAAGGTCATTGGAATATAACAATAGCTCTGATAAATTGGAGAGATTTCCAAGTGAAGGAGGAATTATACCATTGAGACAATTGTAAAAAAGATAGAGGATTTCAAGGTTGTGAAGATTGTTGCCCACTTGAGGAGGTATAAGGCCTGTCATATTATTAGATGACAGGTCTAAAACTCGGAGAGATTGAATGTTAGCCAATGTAGGGGATATGATACTAGACAATTTTGATCTTGATAAGTTTAGACCCACCACTCCAAATCCATCTGGACCAATTGCCAAAATCCCTTGAATATTTAAGGTTCCTGTAGACAACCAACCTTGTGACCAAGCATTCCTTTTATCCTGAGATGCAGCCTCCCATAGAGGAAAAATACCAACTTCATGCAACTTTAACAATAAAGCCTCAGATAATTTATAGTTACCTTTAGCCCCAATCCAGGGATCTTCTTCTATCTGAACTATTCTTTTATTACTAATTTTCCAAGATCGTCTTCTATCTTCACCATCTGACCTCTTTGGATGATCTTTTTTGAAACTACATATTTTTTCAAGGAGACTTGCAAATTATTTACAAGGATTTTTCTAACAAAGTTTCATAAACCATTCCAAGCATTGTGGCCCTGATTTTTCCGGTTTCACTTCTATTTTTCCAAACAATATAATAGAAGAAAGAATTGACCATCTTTGATACTGAAAATTTAATTACTTCTAGAAATAACAACTATAAACTTAAATAAACCAAGGAAGAGATGAACAATGGAAGTTTTGGGTTTTTAGGTGACAACATCTATATTGGAAACCTTGAATTATTGAGTACTAAATATCTATACTTTGCTACAGATTGTGACAATAAACTTGTACAAAAGTTTTATTCCCTTGGTGAGATATATGCTAATCATTAGCTAAAACCATTTCAGAAAGGTAGAGAAGTATATTTCATTGCATAGAGACATATACTTAGTAGTGGTAGAGGAATAAAAGGTTTGTTACTTTATAAACCTTGTGTTATTTCCACTATTAACATCATTATATATTTACACTTTATCCTTGCATCAATTATTCCTGAAACGAGTAACATAGAAGCTCAACATTTCAACATCAGTCCTTAAAATTCCATTTCAAGTATTTAATTATTCTATGCTGACTATATATTTGCATTTCCTTCCTTTGTCATGCATCCTAGCTTATGCAGTCCTTAAACTATCTTTGACAATGGTAAAACATACACAATGGTTGGGACGCTAGAAGATCCTGGACTCATGGTCTTGAGTTTGCAAACAATTTTTTATCTCATTGAAAAGGAAGAAAGTGTTCATGAATTCAAATTCACTTGCTCCTACCTTGAAGTATATAATGAGATAGATGAAAGAACATCAAATATCAATCTATAGCTACCAATCTAGTGTTGGTTCTTGTAAGTTATACTGCTACAAGTTACTATTTATCTTTGAAATGGATTTGTTATTTAGTCTACAGGTTATATATGACTTACTTGAAAAATCATCAAGGGATTTAGAGCTTAGAGAAGACCCTGATCAAGGAATAATGGTTGATGGACTCAAACGTATTAAGGTATTTCAAGAACAACAATGGAGGATTCAACTCTTGATCTACTTATTGTTTACTTTCAACTATGCTTGAAAAATTGTTGTCATCTCTAAATATTGAAAGTATAAATAGCAGTTAATTGCATAGATATCTTAGACCTTAAAGTTTAATTTGTGTCTTGTTGAATGTTGAAACTTCTCCATCAAGCATTAGTTCAGTATAGAAATTTCAATTCCAGCAATCATACTGAGTTAGGACATATTTGTATTTGTTTCGAGCCATGATGCATGCATTAGAGGAAATTTGGGGTCTAAAATGGGCCTTATAAGAAAACACGCCAACAATAAATTTTGTGAGTTGGAATTCAAGAACCAATAGAATTTCAATAAAAAGAATCAACCATAATGGTTGAATTGACATATTTGTCATAAAAGAAAACTACTTTTTTTGTTCGTATTTTCGACATATCTCCCTGTGTTTTTACTCAAATTTAAAGCATGAGATATCATTAGATGCAGAAATTAATTCCACATCCAATGAATTCCCACAGTGCATACTTTTGACGGACCCTGCTACCCCAAAAATAAGAAATACCTGAAAAAACATGATGATGATGTCATCATCACATTTTTTCAGGTATTTCTTATTTTTGGTGTAGCGGGGTCCGTCAAAAGTATGCAGTGTGGGTACTCATTGGATTCATAATTAAATTCCACATCCAACGAGCTCTCCCTCTCATAATTTGATTAAAAACATAGGGATATATGTCGAAAATACGAATACAAAAGTAGTTTTTTTCATTCTTCCTCCAAAATTAATAACTATTATTTTTTTTAACTATTATTTTATTATTTTAACTGTTATTTTATTATTTTAACTATTATTTTATTATTTTCCTTAGGAGGCCCATCTTAGACCTCAAATTTCCTCTAATGGGTGATGCATCCCCCCCAAAAAAACCTCTTGTACCCACTGTTCTGTTGTTTCAGGGACGTGGGGAGTGGGGATACCTAGGGAATGTTCCAATTAGTTGGGGACTTAATTGCGGACGTGGACGTCATGGTTGTACCCAACATGTTCCTGGCAAATTCTGAACATGCACGTATAAAAGTATAACATTCTTCCATACTCGCATGCCCCCAAAGTGAGGGAAATGAAACACTGAACAACACCATGAATATGCTTTCTGAGGTGATTTGCAGTTCTCTCATGGGTGATTCCATGAAGATGGGTAACACTTTTTGGCCAAATTTGGCGATGAAAACCTGATTTTTTACTTATGTGCTAGATAGAAGCCCTCAAAACGCATATATGCCATGTGAATTTTGACTTGCAGTAAAAAAACAAATTGTAGAATATTATGTTGGCTTCATAGTGATATTTTTTTTTAAAATATTCCGATGTCATTTAATGTGTGAATTTTTGCATTTAATGAACTGTGTGACCTTAAAAATTTGAAGAAGCTAATAAGTGGCTCGTGTCCACGTAGAGTAATTCAATCTTGCATTAATAATTTAAAAAAAATAAATATATGAGCATGATCTACATAAAATGCAGTGTGATGTGCATATTTTTTTGTTAATTTTTTTCGCATTATACAATTATTTATTAATTTTTGAAAGTGACCACATTCGATTTCAACATCGTTTTAAGCACATATTTGTCCACGTAAAGGAATTTTTTCTATTTTTTCAAAAACTGAAAAACCAAAGATACCCTTTTGAAGAGGACACATCGATATGTGATGGGTGCATTTTTAAGAATTTTTTGGCTGTGTATTTTTAACTCTGCGGATTTTTCTTTGAGCTGCTTCAAAGTTGCAATGTGGTTTTCTAAGTATAAGTTTTAGAAGTAATTAAAAAATAAATTTCATATGAATGCCAAAATGCATGTATGATACCTCAATGGATAGAAGATTCGTTGGTGAATTTATCGGTATCAACTCCGCTCAGTTATGTGCTACGAATGGTAGGGTTTACACCTCTGCAAGGCACAGGGAATTTTTCATTTGCTTGAAATTGGGCTAAGTCTTTTTTCTTAAGCCCTCGACCGAGGTATTTAAAAAACCTCGATCGAGGGTTTCTAAATCCCTCGACCGAGGGTTTAACAAACCCTCGGTCGAGGTTTTCTTAATACCTCGACCGAGGTATTGGCTCGGTCAAGGTCTTAGTCCTATAATATTCTATTTAAAGAGAGCAGCCTTAAGACAAAAGGGTAGGTGGTCATTACATTTTTTGAGAGTTGGTGTCTGAAATGAAAAGAAGGGTCATTTATCTATATTTGTAGAAATGGGTCTTGGAGTATTAGGAGTTATAGATATGATTGATCAAATCTATGACTCCTATGACTCCTCGACCCATATCTACAAATATAATCCTATTCAAACATTAATGACACTCCCCGAAGCCCCTGGTATAAAATAAAATGGAGCCATTTATTGAGTAGTGGGATGCAACTGCCCAGTGAAAACTTTTCACATATTGAAAATGATGAACCACAAAAGAAATTTGGAGAGAGTTTTATGGAGATCAAGGAAAATTTTTTGTGGAGAGTTCTATTTTCAATATGTGAAAAGCTTTCATTGCTTGCAGTTGCATTCCACTACTAAAAAATGGCTCAATTTCGTTTTGTACCAAGGACTTCGGGGAGTGTCATGATTTTTTTTGATAGAGGTACCTCGATCGAGGTATCTACCTCGACCGAGTTAATACCTCGGTCGAGGTATTTATTAACCCTCGGTCGAGGTTTTAATACCACGACCGAGGGTTACTAAATACCTCGACCGAGGGCTGAACAGAACCTCGGTCGAGGGCTTGATAAAACCTCGGTCGAGGTATTAATAGCTCGGTCGAGGGTTTAACAAGCCCTCGACCGAGGTGCATTTTTTTGTTTTTGCCCACATGCCCTTGCCAAAAAGTGTTACCCAGGTCCGCGGATTCACCCTCATCAATTTTGTGTGGTTACATCAATTCACTCTGAATTTGTAGTGGATTTATTTATGATTTTGCAGTGGGTTTATTATCCTTCATTTCCATGAACATTGTAGCTAATTACATATATGTATTTTCAACAAATGTATAGGTTTGAAGTAGATTTGTCAAAGAAATTAGCCATAGTAACTAATTACATCTATGTATTTTCAACAAATTTATAGGTTTTAAGTAGATCCGTTAAAAAATTTGCCAAGAGTTTCCCTCTAGAGCAATCCTGTCGAAGGAAAATTTCAACAGGTAGATATGAGTTTGGATGCGAAGCCTCACCAGGTGCAACCATAAGTAAAGGACCCACCAAGCACAACTACACCACCACCATCATTCCTACCCTGATAGCCATTGTTGTAGTTCTGGGAAGCGCTTTACTGGTGGTAAGTTACTACAAGATTTTTTCCAAGTATTGCAAAGATTCTCCATGGAGACCTTTTTTCCAGGAGGAGACGTAGGAGTTTGGACTCTGAATAGAATATACAAATCGATGCTTATTCACTGGAAGGATTCCAAGACCCAGTAATCTACATTTTAGCTAGCAAGCGTGATCAATTCACGTGATTCAATAGCATATTCCTAATTTCTAAAGAGCCTTATCACCAATATATCATAATGTTAATATTTGCAAAGGTCTAATTCTTTTTATTTCCAGTGCTTTATAGCTCAATATGGGTGAGATGTTGTCACATAATTATGTAGTGATAGAAAAACAAAATCAAATAATTGACAACTGCTAGATAAATTCACATTTAAGATGGATCTAAATTGATACCTAACCACATACATATTTAATAAATATACATTTAGGATGGATATACACTGATACCTAGCCACATATATACTCACCATAAAGAAATTATAACTGCCTCATCTGATTTCTTGGTTGTTTAACATTTTTTCTTCAAAATAAAACTCCAATCCATGTAATTAATATGTTATGCTTTTGAAAAAAGCATTTACCCCCAAAAAATGTCTTGAATCCTTTCTATTATTGAAATAAAAGGAGTAGATTTTAAGTTCAAATACCTCATGCTATAAAAAATAGTCCACACCCCCAAGCTAGGTTGTGTCTACTTAGAAATACATAGAAAGATATCATAGCAATAATACCATCATTAGGCCATTAGAGATTCGGTTGTGTCTACTCATAAATACAAAGGTACAAAAGATATCATAACAATCATGATATCATCAGAAACTAAGGTCTGATACAAAGTTACAAGTAAATAAGTTTGGTGGGTAGAGTTCTATGCATTTTCTAGAAAGGGGTGGCTTGCAATATACTTGATGAATAGTATTATTAATTTATTCATGGTCACTAATATGAGGATAATAATATTGATAATAAACAAGTCTCTGTCAGCAATCTTGTACTATCTACCGGTTTTGAAGCTAGTAATTTCTTCTTGCAACTGGATCCCTTTAGAGTATTTTTATGTAACAGCTTCAATTTTGCTAAGATAATTTTCATCTTCATGTGCGCAAGGACATTTTTGACAAAAGAAACTTTTAAACCATGACACACTTTTTTTTCAAAGTGTAATTCAAACAAAACAGATGAATTTCACCTCTAAATTTACATTATCTGTTGTCTCTAAGAATCTTGCAATCAAGCCATTTGTCTAGATGAAAAACTGTGTCAGACGATGAAAAATCACAAACAAAATTTCCATTATGTTGTGTTTCATCAAACACACTTTGAAGATCAGTAATACTACGCACAATTTGTCTAAGATTAGTAATTACACATTGCAGATCGGTTAAATTCCTTCTTTCTGATCTATGCTTAGTACACTCCAAACTCCATATATCTCGAAGGTCCAACTCTAAGATTTTGTGAAAAAGGAAGTAACTCATCATTAGCCATCCCAATAAACAAGAAGACATTAGAGATAATGTACCAACAGTCCAAAATAAGTATCTTTTTCCAACACTAGTCACTTGATCACTTGTATTAGTGTGGAAATTAAGGCCAGCAATAGATTAATTTTAGTCACAACAATTATCAATTGATCATGCAAAATTGCTCACAAAGGAGACTGAATATGGAGCTGTAACACCAAATTGTATTAACTGAGTGTAAAATAGCCAACCCTGTAATAACATAGGCTGCTGAATAAATAGAATTCATCAAGGAATCGAATGCATGAGGAGGCATCCAAATCTAGCATAAAGCAGGCTTACCAAAAATAAGCAAATCCCCCATAGGTGTAAAAAGTTGATCCCAAATCTGTCATGGAGCTCACAAATTGGAAAAAAGGAATAGGCAAGCTAAAGAGTGGTGGAATGGAATCTCATACATGCTTTTTCATGGAGAAAAGAGAGGAGGATGTGTAGGACAAAAAACAAGTCAACCTCACCTAGTCTAGCTTTTCCTTTTTCCTTAAAACACTGAAAAAGCAGGCAATAAAGCAGAAAAAGCAGAAGAGCGCCTAGGAGGCCAGGAATAAAGAAGAATTGATTCCTTTAGCTCTTCCATGTGCTACATGATTCAAATGTGGCAAGTTTGACCTCTATGGATAGGAAAATAGCAACTTGCACAAGGTGGGACACATGAACTAGGCAAATAAGACAAAAATAAAGGAATTAATGTCTAAGTGGGTAAACTATGGGTTGATTATTCTAACACCCCCCCTTAAGCCTGACTTATGAGTAATATATCAAAAAATTATAGGGCCTAGAAACGAGGCTTAGTCACCCTTTACATACTGTAAATCCATTTAAACAAGGAAAGAGGCAAAACCAACTTGGGAAAATCCTCCCTTAAACATGGACTGTAAAACAAAATTGTAGAATTTTGTCTCCACTCATGCTTTCATAGCATGATCAGAAATCCCTAGCAGTGATTTGAGATTGTTGAAGGTCTTATCACAAAATGCTTTGGTGAATATATCAGCTACTTGTTCTGAAGATGAACAAAAGAGTAGGTGAATGGTGCCATCATGCACAAGTTCTCTGATGTAGTGCATATGGATCTCAATGTGTCTGGTTCTCTGCTTCTGAACTGGATCCTTACAGATTCGAATGGTACTCTGGTTATCACAGTAGATGGTAGTTTAGTACTCAGGTTCAAAGCCACACTCTCCAAGTAAACCCTGCAACCATAAACATTGAGTTGCTGCATTAACAACTCCTCTGTACTATGCTTCTGTAGATGAGAGTGCAATGGCACTCTGTTTCTTGCTTGACTAGCTGATTGGACCTTCTGCAAGCATGAACACATATCCTGAAGTGGAATTTCTGTCTGTGCTATCACCTGCCCAATCACTGTCAGTAAATCCAATCAATTCAAGATCATATTTTGCTTTATAGAAGATCCCATGTGTCCTTGTTCCCTGAACAAAGTTAAGGATCCTTTTGGATGCTTTCCAATGGATATCTTGAGGCTGATCCATGAATATAGAAGCCACACTTACTGCATAACAAATATCAGGTCTATTATGTGTCATATACAACAAACAGCCAATCAATTGCCTATACAGTGTATTGTTTACCATCGGTGAAGAATCAACTTCTTCCAGCTTCACTCCTGAAAGGAAAGGAGTTTTTCTTGCTTTGAAATCCTTCATTTTGAATTTGTTCAGCAAGTCCAAGGCATATTTGGACTGGTGCACCTTGATTCCAGCTTTGGTTTGAGAGATCTCAAGCCCCAAAAATTGACTTAAGAGCCCCAAATCTGTCATGGAGAAGGCTTGGTTCATAGCTCCTTTTAAGGAAGCAATCTCAGCCTGTGAGCTTCCTGTAATGAGGAGGTCATCAAAATATAACACAATGATCATTAATGAACCATTAACTAACTTCAAATAGACATTTGGATCTGATTTGCACCGAACAAAATTCAGTGATAGCAAGAAGCTATAAATATTGGCATACCAAGCCCTGGGGGCTTGCTTTAGCCCATACAATGACTTTATCAACCCGCACACAAGAGAAGGGTTAGTAGAAAAACCTTGAGGCTGCTGCATATATATCTCCACAATGAGATATCCATTCAGGAAGGCACACTTTACATCCATGTGATGTACCTCCCATTGCCTTGAGGCTGCAATGGCTAGAGCTAGCCTGATGGAGTCCATTTTTGCCACTGGGGAAAAGGTCTCATTGTAATCTATACCATGAACCTGTGAGTATCCCTTGGCTACCAATATTTCCTTGTACTTCAGTGGTGAACCATCAGCAGAAAATTTGGTCTTATAGACCCACTTACACTGTACTAGTTTTCTCCCTCGGGGAAGATCCACTAGCTCCCATGTGTTGCTCTTCTGGAGTGAGCTGAACTCATCCTTCATGGCTGTTTTCCATCTTGGATATCCTGCTGATTCTTCATATGTTTGAGGATCAGAATCCACCATCAAATAGCATTTCTCAGCAAACATAGGATCCTTCATGCACAAATCACTCTCAAATTGAGATCTAGTCCTCCTTGGGTCATTGGGATCCCCAGCTAGCTCACCTACTGCATGTAGTGTCTTGGATGCCCATTTTTGCATTTTGGGGATTTTAGGGTCTGAAATAAACTCATATCCATCAGAAAAATCAGAATCAGCATGTTCAACAAACTCTTTACTTACTTCTTGAGGTTCAGGTGGTGAAGAGGCTTCACCAACTTCCACTTCTGCAAGGGGTTCTTCTTCAAACTGAACACACCTTTCAATGAAGGCTTTGTTTGTGATAAAATTTATCAAATTGTACCCTTTTGAATATTTAGAGTATCCAACAAAAATACACTCTTGGCTTTGGGGCTGCAAAGCCTTCCTCTTCTCTGTTGGGATTCTAGCCCATGCCTTTGAGCCAAAAATCCTGAAATGGGTCACATCTGGCTTGTGCCCACTCCATGCTTCGAAGGGAGTCATACCATAAAGCTATTTGTGAGGCAACCTATTCTGAATATAGGCTTCATGGTTGATAGCTTCGGCCCAGTACTTTGGTGGCAAATTTTTGGCCTCCATCATGCATGTTGCCATCTCCTTCAGTGATCTGTTCTTCCTCTCAACAACACCATTTTGCTGTGGTGTGTAAGGGATAGAATGCTACATCTGAATACCTACATCTGCACAATAGTTAATAAAGTCAGACTTGACATACTCACCACCATTGTCAGATCTGAGGGCCTTGAGTTTCCTTCCAGACTGGTTTTCAACCAAAGCCTTAAAGACTTTGAATAGGCCAAAAACTTCAGACTTGTGTTTCAGGAAGTGAACCCAGCAATACCTGGAAAAGTCATTAATGAAATTTAATGCATACTTGGCCTAACTCATGGACATATGAGGGAATGGACCAGAAACATCACTATGGATCAGCTCGAGGGGTGCATAGGTTCTCTCATGACTAGCTCTCTCAAACTTATGCTCTGGGTGTTTTCCTAGGATACAGCCTTGGCAGAATCCTTTGGAAAATTTTATCTTGGGCAACCCTATGACCATTTCTTTTTCACTAAGATCAGATAGATACTTGTAATTTATATGTCCAAATCTTTCATGCCACAGCTTGCTGGCTTCATTAGCATGAATGAGAAGAGCAGAGGGGTTTGAGTAAGGTAGGAAGTGTGAGAACATGTATACCTTTTGAGCATGATTCGCAACTCCTTTTGCAATGACTCTACCAGTTGAAATCTCTGTGATCTCAACTTCATCGGAGGAGAATATGACCTTCTTAGGAGACCCAGTGTGGGTCATCTGGTACACTGACAGGAGGTTGGAGGCGGGACCAGGAACATACAACACATTTCTGAACTTACCATGATCAAGATCTATCCTTCCTTTTCCTTTACTTTCAGTGAGAGAGTGATATCCCAGTACAATAGATGGTCCTTTAGTGAGGAGAAGGCCTCCTTAGTCGAAACCATGTGTCTTGAAGCTCCAGAATCAATGATAAAACTGGGTGAGCTTGATGTGCCAGCAACTAGAGCATGAACTCTCTCTCTGTCATCTGAACTTGATCCTCCTTCTCTCTTTTTTGAGATTTCTGGAAGGGAGATGCCATTCTTCTACAGGAGATTGGTCAGCATGTCTATCTTCTTTTTCATACAAGAGATTTCAGAGTGATTTCCCTTATTGCAGTATGCGCACTTGTTCATTTCACCTTTGTTCTTCTTCTTCTGGTTATTCTTCTTGGGACCTTATTGATCCTCCGGAGACTGTTTCTTGTCTCTCTTTTGCTTAGGTGGATTTTTAGCTTTCTTTTTGCTTTTTGAATCCACCCTTGAATATCCAGCAATCAAAGCTTGATCTTTGGATGGTTTAATGGTTCCCATCATCACCAGCTTGTCCTGTTCTTGTGTGAGAGATTCCATGAAATCTACACGGCTAGGCATCTTCCAGGCTCGAGCTGTCAGTTTTGTGGCATAGAAGGTCGAAACAAACACTAAATAATTAGGGCCCAGCTTTGATAGGATGGCCAGTACGAGCTGATCATCTTTCTTTTCAATACCACACTGTTTCAGCTGCAAAACTAGTGCTTTGAACTTGGAGAAATATAGCTTCAGGGATTCAAAGCTTGTTGGACTCAGAGAAATCAGCTCATTCTCGATTTGATGTCCCCTCATCTCATCTGTCTTTCCAAAAATATAAGCAATCTTCTCCCATACTTCATTCGGTGATGTCAATCCATCGAGATGGAAAAGGAGGTCTCTGGAAATACTCAGGCACAGGAGGCCATAAGCCTCATCCCTCCTGTTGTGCCATTTTATCTTCTCTGCAGCTGCATTGGGCTCTGCTTCTATTTCCATAGTCACCCTGTAGAGGCCTTTCGCTCTCAATAGTATCTCCATCTCTTCTTTCCATTCAAATAAATTGAAGGGAGTCAAGATAGTTTTCTGTGATTGATCCATAGCTCTAGAAAATATTTCCCGGCTGTCAGTAGAAGGATCCCAGTCTTGATGTCGAACCTGCAAAACAATTTTTGAAGGAGAGAAACAACCTACAATGGCTTTGATACCATGTGTAAATTAATGCCAGCAATAGATTAATTTTACTCACAACAATTATCAATTGATCATGCAAAATTGCTCACAAAGGAGACTGAATATGGAGCTGTAACACTAAATTGTATTAACTAAGTGTACAATAGCCAACCATATAATAACATAGGATTCTGAATAAATACAATACATCAAGGATTTGAATGCATGAGGAGGCATCCAAATCTAGCATAAAGCAGGCTTACCAAAAATAAGCAAATCCCCCATAGGTGTAAAAAGCTGATCCCAAATCTGTCATGGAGCTCATGAATTGGAAAAAAGGCATAGGCAAGCTAAAGAGTGGTTGAATGGCATCTCATACATTCTTTTGCATGGAGAAAAGAGAGGAGGATGTGTAGGACAAAAACCAAGTCAACCTCACCTAGTCTAGCTTTTCATTTTGCCTTAAAACACTGAAAAAGCAGGCAATAAAGCAGAAAAAGTAGAAGGGCGCCTAGGAGGACAAGAATAAAGAATAATTGATTCCTTTAGATCTCCCATGCACTACATGAGTCAAATGTGGCAAGTTTGACCTCTATGGATAGGCAAATAGAAACTTACACAAGGTGGGACACATGAACTAGGCAAATAAGACAAAACTAAATGAATTAATGTCTAAGTGGGTAAACTATGGGTTGATTATTCTAACAATTAGTTACAAACCTTTCAATCTATGAATTCTAGTAGTGAGAATTCTAATGCTCCATCGAGTGTGAAGGCTTGCTTACCATATGAGCTTCTTCTAGCATGTGAGATAGTATTAGAAGAACCATGCTTGTATGAAGAAAAAGAAACAATGAAATCATCAAAAAATTTACTTGTTGTAGATGTGTCTGGCGAAGGAGGTTCAGAAGGAAGCACAGGAGGTGTTTTATCACTAGCAAGCATTTGCACCAGCTCTCTCATCCTAGGTCGAGCTTTGCGATGAGGATAGGAACACAGTTCAAGAACGAACCCAACTTCTTCAACAAGGTACTCACTAAGAATCCTAGGATCAGATCCATCCCTTTGTGTAGATTCATAGAAGCTCATAGATAGAATGAAGCTCATATAATAATGGATTCATGTGCACATTTACAAGACAAATGATATAAAGTGACTAATTACTCCATAATCATCCTTATCAACAAAAGAAACAGGTGGATAGATATGACTAAGTTATAAAAATCCCCGGGGCTACTAGTTGTGAGAAATAGCATGCATATAAATAATTTTTATATAATAAGTTGACTTCCATTGACATAAGTAAACTTCCCTTTTTGGGTTTCTATTGTATAAGTCAAGTTATGACAGATGATTCAACTAGGATTTCTCTGCTTACAGGTCTCACAATTGATCTTATAGGTATAGCCTTTATTCAAGATTTGTTGCTTTAAAATCTACCAAATCTCATCACTACATATCAAACCTTCTATACCAGAAAGGTATTTCAACTATGAAATCTGATCCTATATCCCATAGAAGAAAGACAACCACCTTGTTCAGAGTGATGTGCAGAAGTGCAAGGAAACATCAGTTCTTGGTAGTGAAAGATGCCCAAATATTGTTGATATTAGGATAATTTTTCCATGCCTTCAGGTCAAATTTTTTCCATCCTAGGATGGAGGGTCTTTTACAATAATCTATTTTAGGTGCTTCTATTAAAACATGTGCATACTCTTAGAATTCCAGTATTAATCTCTTATCCATATAACGAAAGGAATATTTGCTCTGATATGTGATGATGACCACAAATTTTTTGGCCTTTGTAAGCTCTTCAAAGTTTAAATTCATAGATCCAGTGAAAATGGAGTAGACATCCTAATCCCTATTTTACTGGGGAGACCCTGAAATTGAAACATGCAATGAGGTGTAACATAGTACATATGTGTCACTTTTGTGGGCATTTGAAAGAGAAGTTTCTTACAGTTAGGGTACCATTTCTTAAGTCTTTCTAATAGAACAATATGCATATCATGGTTTCTATTGTATACGAGGGAACATCAAATAGAAATTAAACTAACTATATCTGACTAGCTATGTTGACATTATATGATCTTGTTATAGTTGCATCAAATTTTGAATTCAAGGAAGCATTACTAATCTCATATTGGCTTATGCCATTTATTTTATGAATGGCATATTTATGTGTATTTTGTGTACTCAAAGTGGTTGATAAGTGATAACATGTGTTTTCATCTTCTCAGCTAATTGAAGTAAATGGATTTTCTGCAAATGCAATGCAAACCTTCAAAGCTCCTGTAGTCTCTAGACATGAACTTGTTTGGCAGTATGAAGGATTCACGCTTACTGTATGGAGGTATGAATAATTCCTCCTCCCCCCTTACAGCTGTAAGTTATCCTCTAATTCCCATGATCCTTATGTAACCACTCAAATTCTTCCTCCATATATATATATATATATATATATAAACCATTAGACACCAAATACACAAAGTTTGATTGTGTATATATCATGATCATATAAGGGTGAATATAATAAAATCACACAAGTTCGATACATATTTGAAACAAAATGTGTAAAAATAAAGGTCCTAAATTGCCTCCAATATCCAAATAACATCTACAACAAATAACTACACATCAACAAAATCCTCCCCTATAATGGGATCCTCATCATTAGTAGCGTCATATGCATCCTCATCTACCCTCTACTTGAATCCTCAAGTGAAATCAATTATATTTCTTGGTGCTACTAGTGGATCTAAACCCATCCACTTGATCTTTTATCAAGTCAACAACCTCCATCTTTGGTAAAATAGGCTAACCACATTTAAAATGAGGCAGAAAGCTTAAGTTGCATGACACCCCTAAAATTGCATGTGCTTTTTGAGAGTTCCTTTCCAACGGTACATATATTAATATCAATGGTAGTTATTTTGTTCTTCTAGGTTGATTCACTAATTTGTATTCATGATTATAAAAGCATGACAATTGTAGAGAATTTCTTATATTTTCTTGGTTGTTTCAACGCTTTTACAATAGATTCGAGTCTATGTTAGGAGGTAGATTTTAACTCAGTTTTACCAGTTTATATTCGCAAAAGGAATTTCTTCAAGGATTCAAAAGAGTAAGGAAATTAGTATACATTACCTGTACTATGGATGACATGTCACAGTAGAAGAAATTTTGCTTCAAATCAACTATGGTTCTCTATAAATTTAGGGTTATATTAAGTTTCATGTTGAGCAAGGTCCATCACTAGAGGGACATGGTATTTTCTCAAAATGGTAGGAGAGGAGAGAAAGTATTTTTTAAAGTTACATTTAATAATTCACAAGGACATGCAAGAATAGTTACCATGTCAATGTATAATGATCCAATACCAACAAGATCAATTGGTTTAACAACTAGAGGATCACTTGTTAAAAAAACTAGCAGGAAGGTGCAAAACTATGTGTGCAATTTCAATGTTTGGGAAAGACGATGATTAATAACATAAAATTTAAATCAAACCTTTAGGATTTGTGAAACAAACGACTTGAGATTATTTGAATAGCTTGTGTATTTTCTTCTTAGTTCAATTCTTATTATATATCTTATGAATATTTTCTACAGTTACCCATGGAATTCCTTGGCCATTTGGAGGAACCTAATATTCTTGTGGGTTGTAGCTACTGGAACAAAACCAAATGAACATAACATCTAGAGTTCTATATCCAATTATGGATATGGTATTTAACACTTACTCATGTCAAGCTACAAGGTTGACAGGAATATTGGTTGCAGGTGTCATATATTTCTCCTAGACTCTACAAATTTTCTAACAGACTCTTCATTTTTGTATGTTGGACTAAAAGTATAAACTTGCTTCTCTGTGAATGTAGCACCTAAGAAGGAGCTGCAAATTTTCTCAGTCACCTTCCACAATCGGCTACAACAGATTGGATATAGTGGTGGAAATTTGAAGATGCCAAAAGGGGATGAATTCCATTGTTTACTAGCAACTATCAACCACAATGATCTATAGGTTAGAATATTTTTGTATTTCCACTTGGTTGGAACAAATTATTGTTGTTTATTTAGCTTAGAAGTTAGTCATTTACAGTGTATATAAAATTTTGTATGTTGTTGGAACTTTTTTACTATGCCAGATAGGGAAAATTGTAGATAGCTCTTAGGAATTTGTTTATCATAAATACTAGTTACTGGTAAGTTGTAATAGTAATAATTATGTAGTTTGTAGATTTCTATATATCATAAAATTGAATGAATATCATCATTGTTAAGCAATAACAACTTCTTAAAGGGTTCTAGCTCAATGGTAGAGCGCCTGCCTATTTATAGGCAGGAGGTTGGTGGTTCGATTCCTCTATGCCCTATCATAAATTTGTGACTACAAAAATGTTTAAATTATCATATATATGACTATTAGTAGCTAATTTACCATATCCTAGTCATATTTAGCTTAGTCATTAATATGTTATCATCTAGTAGTTTATTTAGTAATATATTTGGTCATTAATTGTTGCAATTAGTGTCTAAATCAATGACTAAATCAATGACTAAATCCATGACTAAATCTGTGACTAAATCATTGACTATCAATGACTAAATTATTGACTATGAATTACTAAATAAATGACGAATAAGTCAATATATTAATGACTAAGTGAAATATGACTAGCTATAAGATAGTGGAAATTAGCTACTATTAGTCGTCGACTCAAAAATAGTCGTTTATAGCTTGATTTTAGTCATTTTTCTAGTCATTAATTTCGCATTTTGTACTAGTGAAGCCTTCACATGGATAGGAACTCATGCTAAACATGCACAGATCACATCTAGCTCACCATTCATCCCTCTGATTGATCTGCGGGCTATTAGTTGGCATATTCCCAAACGTTTAAAGCACAGAATGGTTTTTAGTTTCTCTGCTGTCCACGTGTTCTTTTTCTATGATGGCCCTTTCTCTAGAAGGCCCATCATCCTTCCCTCTCCATGTGACACCACAATTCATGCCCACGTCAACAAGGATCCATACGCTCGTAGCTTGCCCAAGGAGAACTGACGCGTAAGGAATCAGGAAGGTGGATTTGCACTATCACATGGTTGTTCAATTTATAGTTAAGGTTGACTATTTTTGGAGTGGGAAACCACTAAAAATATAGACGTTATCACCTATGTCAAACTTATATAAATATATCTCCAAGAGAAAGTAAAGATATCTAGTTAGTTGGTTGATTAGTCTTTATCAGAGAAGCTCTCTAAACTTTGTTTCAAATTCAATATAAAGTTTTATTTTCACTTGTGCATACATGTCTTTGCTTTCATGAGTTATTGATTAATTGGAGTGCAACCATGATTGCTAAGAGGGCCCCTCAACAACCAGCGGTCTTCCATCTCTATGTGTTTTTGGTATTTCCCTTCTTGCAGCTAAGTAATTTATATTTCCAATCTCTGTATGTAGTTAAGTTCTATTGTAAATTGATATTGTTCATTTTCTTGTCTTCTATAATATGTGTTTGTTGTAAGTTATATCATTTATACTGTGCTGTTAAAATAGCTTTCATTTCCAGAATTACAAGTGGTCGGTTGCGCAATAGTTGTTTCCAGTTTTCTTTGCAGCTTGTTTCTTAGTTTTATAATTGCAATTACATAGATTTTGATTAATCTAATATGTTAGGCTCATATCATAGCTAGATCCAGTTCTATCAATTCCTGTTTAGCTGTATATTAGTTACAGTTATCTTTCATTTGACTTGTTAAATAATAGGAAATAATCTCTCTCACTAATACAAAAGCACGGATTTTTCCACGGAGGTTTTTCCACGTTTCATAATTTTTGGTGTGAAATTGTTCCAGGTATGAAGTTACCGTCGCTGTATTGACGCTTCCTCGTCGCTCTATCGACGTCAGTGATCTCCTACGTCGCTATATCGACGGATGCTTCCTTTAACGTCGCTGTATCGACGGCGCTACCCAAATATCCCTCCCCTCCAATAGATCCCAATGTTCTTTACTTATCAAACCCCGACACAATACATACATCCCTCCTTATTCACACCCATGATAACTCCAATTAAT
>LPNX010599230.1:65074-139441 GCA_001517045.1 Pseudotsuga menziesii | reverse complement strand
CATTTTTTTATTTCTTAACTCATGTTTTGTTTGGGTATGCTTCTATTTGGGATATTGGTTCTCTTTGAAATTATGCACTAATCTCATACTGTGGATATTACTTAAAAATTAAAATGTGTCCTTCAGTTGACAATCTTTCCTCCTGAAAGTTTCAGCCTGAGTGGAGAATCGGAGATCTTTTGGTCCTTTGTCTTTTTCCAGACAACCAATACTAATGGTATGATTGGCAATGTTACTAATCTCTGCCTGATTGAGAAATACAAGGGTTCCTCATTTATAGTCACGATCCTGTAGTCTATTCCTGCCTTTGTTTCCTTGATTTATGATCGAGGGGGCCTGTTCGCCTCCTTCCTATGCCTGTCATTAGAACAAGTGGCCTGAAGAGAGGTTTCTGTTATAGAGATCCCTATGTCCAATGATTATTTTGTGTGAGAATCTTTTAGTTGTAATACTGTCTCTTGTCAAATATTTTTCTGATGATATTCATGGTGGATGACTAAATAATTTTCTTTTATGCAGATGCACTATGACAATATGTCTGGAACGTACCATGATTTTGGGAAGCACACTGAACAGGTAGACAAGGCCATTTTTTCTTCCTTCAAGTCTTGTATGTTGTATTTAGTCTCCTAATGTGTGCCAATTTTTTCAAAGATTTGTAAGATTATCTTTGTTTTTCAATTTAGTGGTTATTATACTATCAACCTATTATATAGAAAAAGAATGCCATCTATGGTTTCAAGAATAGATCTGTATGGCTGTTCTGTTTGTGTAATTGTAGGCATTTATTTTTTCAGTCCATAGGACAAGGAAACATGTTGAAAACAGTCTTAAATGAAAGTGTAGGGTTCCTATCACATATACAACTCAAATTCTTGAAACTTCGTAAACAGAGCTATTGATCCTTAACCTGAAGTCCATATTTTTCACAATTAAAATTTGCTTTCCTGGTTATGACCATGGATAATTCAGGTATATCATTATTAGAGATAGAATGAGAACACTGATATGTTCTCTTTTGAGTTTTATACAGTAAAAGTGTCTCATAACTAGATCCGCATTTAAATTTGTAATGTTTATTCTTGTTTGTATTTTCTCATCACATTTACCTATCATTTGGTCTTTTGTTGGACAACAATAAAGTTAGTTTGTTGAAGCATTTGTTTAAATCATTGTATTTGCTATTTGTTAAGGGGATTTTGCAGATATTTTCTATTTGTTGAGCTGAACTACAGTGGATTTATTTGGTTTTCTAAGGCTGATACATAGAACATATTGTTAACACATTTTCACTTAACTTCATTTGCATTTTGTAGCATTTAAATCTGGAATTGAGGGGAAAAACGAAGAAATCTTAACATCTGAGTTGGGTGGAGGAGAACGAATCCACTACATTTTTCAGTCAGTATTTGTCAAGAGATTAGATGTATGTTATCTACCTTGTACACATGATTTACTTTTTCAAATTCATAGACTTTTTTGTTCAACTGTAGGCATTAAGCTATTTTATGTCTTTTATGATTCTGTATTGACTTTGTGACTGCAAGACTTTGCTTAACGAATCAACAGAGTAACAATTTAACACACTTATCACTCTGTGACAGGATGTTGATCCCTGTGATGGTCTGACGGATAAAGATATTCAAACAGCTATTGAAAATGCAATTGGATTAAGAAGTGCACTCTTTGTACCTGAGGTGAGAAGCAGCCTTTTAGTTAGGATTTGGTACTATTTCTGTTTCAAATAGCTAAGAGTGTACTGATTTGAAAGAAGCAAATTTTCTATGGAGATGAAGACAGTGTTAGTGAATTTTAATTTTGCTAATTCTATTGTTGCTTGCATGCTTGTGGATCAGCATGTGGCTCTTTGGCTATGAAAGAAGTCATAGAATTTTTTTAACAAGCTGGGGTGTGGACTATTTGTTGGTGGTAATTGACCCAGCTTGTTGCACTACTAATATGAATACATGTTGTTCTGTCTCTGCATTAACATTTTCTGTATGTATTTGTTTGTGTTGTTTATCTGGTGAGTGTGATGTACTTGAATTGTGTATTGGTAAATGTCTTTCACAGGCTTTAATGGTGCCTTCAAGAGCAGTCTTGTGCAAGATGTTATTGACTGGACATACTCAGCTCCATTTCTATAATCTTGTTTTCAATCACAGTACATGTCAAGGAGCAAGCTTTATCAAATCACTTATAGGAAGGACTATATCCATTTTGGAGTTGTATTTTCAGTTCTAGATGCCTGTCATTGAAATTGCTGTCAGCTCTTTCGATACTCTTTCACAGAGCTACAATAATTACCTAATGGATGGTGTAAGTTGGTGGTTAGGATAAGGTTAACCTTATTAATAAACCTGTGGTGGGCCTTCTAAGCATAGTGTCAGCCCCTCACCTCTCCTGTATCTGGCTGCTCCCAGGAGAGCACAACTTCTGCAATTCTTGGTAGCCTGTACGATTGGTCACACAACATTTACTGAATAACTTGGCTTCTCAAGAAGGGTCACGATCTGGTTAAGATAGGTCGCTACTCAGGCAAAGATCATGAGCTGCTCAGGAAAAGATCATGATTTTGTAAGAGATAACGCTGCTCCAATTAATGACCACAGTAGTGTTAAAGAAGATTGCTCCCTAGATTTGATGATCCCTCAAGAAAGGTTACACTGCTGCCCCCAATGAAGAGATGGGTCTCTCTCTTCAATAGTAATGATGCCCACGATTATAATAAGATTCCATGCCACAAATGGGGAAAGGATTTGCTGCCCCTCACCTCAAGCACTGCCCACAGTAATTTCTTGCCCTGAAATATAATAAATAAGCCCACGTCTTTAATAGAGACTTAGTGATATGGATGGATTATCGATTATTACTGACTGTTATTGCCCATCTATAAACGTCGATAGAACCATTCCCTTTCAAGCCAGTTTGCGCTGTTTCCATCTCCGAGACAAAGAATCCCATTTCTCTGGTGTGCTTATTATTATCTGGCCCTTTTCAAGGAGCTTCAAATCAGTTGTAGATTCACCTGTCAGCTTACCCTAACCACTTATGACAATATTTTTTTTTTTAAAACTACAGATACCGTCGCTATATCGACGGACTTCCGTGGAACTTTGCGACGCTGACTCGTCGATATAGCGACGCTTACTCGTGGAACTTTGCGACGCTTACTCGTCGATATAGCGACGCTTCCTCGTGGAACTTTGCGATGCTTATTCGTCGATATAGCGACGCTCACTCGTCGATATAGCGACGTCGTACCGTCGCAGGTATTGGGGTATGGGCGTTTTTCATTCTAGGAAGGGCCATCGCAATTGCGACGTAGTCCCGTCGCTCTTGCCACACAATTAACGGGTCGTCGCTATTGCGACGAAATGACTGCCACGGGAAAAAAAACACTTAGACGTGGCAATATCCACGCTTTTCCGTGGATATTGCCACGTTTTTCCGTGGAAAAATTGATCATTTGTACTAGTGTCTTTTAAATAGTGTAAGTTACTCTTATTCTTCTGTTGTCTTAATTGTTAAAATAAGCTTAGTAGGCTCTTTCCTTTACCTTGCAATATCATACGCATAATTCAGCTGATATTGAGATCATTTAGGTTATTTTTTTCGTAATTTCCTTTTTTTTCCCATTCAGACTATCATTGGGACTGCCTCTCCAAACTATCATACAGACCTTCGTTCAACCTTTAATATTTTCTACTTTGTTTTATGCTTGTCTCAAGTGTAGTCTTCTTATTTTTGAAAATATATTATTTTCTGCAATTGAACACTAACTATATATGTCTAGTTAGGACCTTATTTTAAATAATATAAATATCTATCAAGTTCTATAATTACTCTTATCCTTTGTCACTTTTATCTTAGGTTATTTTTGGATTGTGTATCCTCTCTCTCTGATTTCTTCATTTTCTTATGTTGAAGGATTTGTCAATTGTATCCTTAGTTGAGTTGCTTCAATTTTATTTAATTGAATTTAGGGTTTAAGTTGCTAATTCTATTGTCTAAAAGGCATATTAGTTTTTAAAAGTCTCTAGCATAATATTTGTCCTCCTTACTTTGCAAGTACTGAATATTTCCAGAGAATAGATTTAGATTTAGGAAACAAAATATCTTTATTAAATTTTATACTTCTTTTTATTAAGTTTTCTACTTGCTTCCCAATTATAGTTGTTTCATGTGAACAGTATGCCTTTAATTACAAGTGGTCCATTAAAAGAGTCCCATTTCTTAATTGATAGAATGGTTATTCATAACATCTCTTCAGAGTCATTTGCTTATGGAATAAATCAAAGTGTTTACTATTACTTGTAATTGGACACTCCTTAGTTTACATTTATTTGTAGAAGTTAAATTAGACCTAGTCCCATTCAGTTTCTTTATTTCTTTTGAAATCCATTTTGATACACCTCCTTATCCAGTTCCAATAACAATGAATGGATATCCTCAGAATACTCAAGGAGAATGGAACTAGATAAGTTAGTTTAATTACTGTATATTTGTCAAATCGCATGTATACTTTAGTTATTAAGTAGTTGTAATATTGTCTCAAATCATATAGTCTCTTGTGTTCATATAGTAAGAGTTATGGATTCGTTTTAGCCTTTCTCATTCACAGATCAAGAAAAGGAATAATTAATTAATACATTACACTGTAAAAGAGTAGTGTATTATTTATAAATACATAGTTCATGGTTAATAGAATAGAGTAGTATAGCTTGATACTACTATAAACTAGTAGTCTTGTCCCAGTCTAATTACCTTAGTAGTTGAAATTCTAGAGTTTGACTCGGTTTTTCATTTTGAAAGATCTTTAGATATTTTCTTTGTTCAAATATTTCCATGACACCTTGGGAACCTTTCTTCCTTTGCATATATTTTTTTTCAACTCTAAGTTTAGAAACCTCGTTAAATAATTAAATATTTGGTGAATTAATTAAGACCATAAAACAACCAACATTTTTGGTGCGGTTGTCAAGGAGTTGATCCTATAAGGTAGAATAAGTAGAATTCCCTTATGAATTTTTGCAATAGGCTGGTGGCAGAGAAGAGAGGTAAGAACATGCACATTTGTTATAACAGGCGCGCCCAAATCCAAAAATAATAGTAGTATTGTAGGTTTTATTTTTATTTTAGCTTTTCATGAACAGACCTAGAGATTCAAAGGGTAGATACGATTGAACTAGTTCCCAAAAATTTGTTAAAATTTCTACTAACCTTTACGAGGGAAAAAATACCCCAACAACTAATTCAGTAGAAAGGTATTGGAGAACACACGTAGGAAGTATTTCTACTTGGAAACCTAAAGACTTGATAAGAGAAGCTATATAAGATAAATAAATCCTGGCAGGAAGTTCTAAGGAGCCCATTCCTGAAGAATTTTTTGAGGGCCAACCTTTAGAAATACTCAACCCTCCACTAGTGAAAAAACCTAACGATGCAAATTTCTTGCTAGTAGGGGATCCAAACTTTGTTAATTTCATCGATCCTGCTCAGTTACAAGCTCTCTTTGGCATCTCAACTAATACCGTCATCTCACAAATTGAAACATCCACAGTAGAACGTACTATTTTGGTAGAACCTAACAAATATATGGCTGACAACTCTTCTTATTGGAGGATGATTTCCCCCGAAAAAGAACATTTGGATGCCCCATTATCACCTTGGAAGGAACCTCCTAGGTACACACTCTTTCAAAATCAAACCTACATGGAGAGACGGCGAGAAAACGTAGATCATGACGAGGTTAGAAATGATGAAGGAGAAGGAGAGAAACGAACTGAGGCTACCTTCCTATTCTAGACATTACACATAATGTAAATATGAAGAACATGATGCCTTCCTCCTTACGTACTTTCTATGGGAAGAGTAATGAACACTCAGGCGCATTTTTGTTTGAGTTTGACATCCTCTGTAGAATCTATAACTATGTACAAGATGCTCACAAATTAAAACTTTTCCCTGCTACACTGAAATAATATGCTTTAAGATGGTTTATGGGATTAAGATAATATAGTATCGGGACTTGGGAAGAGATGAAAAATACATTCTTGTGAAAATATCAAGAGTATTGCAAACCCAGAGACTGTCGAAATGATATTTTTAAGATACAACAAATCGAAGGCGAGATCTTGGAATACTATCTGAAGAGGTTTATATATACATTACATAAATCTAAATATAATCACCTTCAAGAAGATCCAGTATGGACACTCTTCCTTAAAGGGATCTCATAAGACCTGGTAAAAAACCTTAATCTTATGGCATCTGGTGATATCTCCCATAAATATTATGTACAAATTGGGGAGATGTGTAGAATTTACTCTAGAAGTAGGGGTAAAGCTGGGGAAACTCTTTGAGAAACCTACAATAGGAATCTAAAAGGAAACACCTCTAGTTCTGGAGGAGTTACAAGGATAGAATTAGGGAACCTATTAGAAAACTTCAAAAATGATATTTTAGGAGCAATGGGTTCCCAGCTAAATGCATTACAAGATCAAAAGTGGTAAGAGGAAGAACGTGCAATAATGAGCACTTTCTATCCAAGATGCAGGACTAAGCATCCCCAAAGGGAATACCCCTTGAACAACATCTCCATATGTCACATCTGTACAAATGATCATACAACAGAAAATTGGCCATCGTTTCCTGGGTTGCATGCCATATATAAAAGTGGGGACATTGGTGAAACATCTAGGAGGCCTCCTTGGAAATCAAGAGACCAATCACCATATTAGAATTTTTCACCACATCCCCCACCCTATTATCAACCCTACCAACCACTTCAACAATGGAACAGTTCAAGTTGGTAGCATTGGCCACACTAGTATCCTCCTCCTCCTCATTTTACTCAGCATCAGTATTGGCCATAGGGGTGGAGAGGACAATCATATTCCTAGTCACCACCTATCTCTGCACCTAATCATCCTTATCCTCATCATCTAGCCAATACCCAGTAATTGTTTCCCAGGTTTGTGCCTCGAGTGCCCCTTATTGCATAGCAACCTCATCATTTTTAGAATACAAACCCCCCACAACCTACATTGTTACCCGCCTAACCGATACCTAACCCAAACAATAATCCAACTCAATATATTAAAAACATTGAGTTGCAAACTCTTCCATCGTAATTCATTTCAACTCTGCCTGTGCCTGAGATCTAATTACGATATGGAAGAGTCGTGAATAATAAACCCATGTCATCAGTAATCATTCATGAAGAGAATGAAGAGGAATAATATTCCAATGAATTCATGAATGATGTTATTTTGCAGGATGTGGATATTCCAAATGTTCTAGCACATGCTCATCCTCAGCAAGAACAAAGAATCCCTCCATTTTCAGAACGATTAGCAATAGAAAAATCTATAATCCATCCTGAGTACAGAATTTTAAATGAATTAAAAAATGTATGTGTTAAGATACCTCTATTACAAGATATTAAGGACATACCAATTTGCAGTAAATTAATAAAGGAACATTCCATTAAGAAACCAGGAAAGAAACAAAAAAACTCCCCCACTATTCATGTTATAGGAGAGATGTCTGAATGTATGGCTGACCAGTATAGAATTGCAAAGTATACAAGTACTAGGATCCCAGTAGTAACTATTATTGTGAATAAGATTTCCATAGAAAATACACTTATCAATTTAGGGTCTTTTATTAATATGATGACCAACGAAGCCTTAGAAGTTTTACAGGTAGGACCATTTCTTTGAACAACCCCTTTAATCCTAGAACTAGCAGACCGCACTACGGTAAGACCTGCTGGGGTTCTGGATGACATTGTTTTATCAGTAGCTTCATGGTAGTATAATCAAAGGATCCTTATAAAATACATCCTATTATATTAGGAATACCATGGTTGGCTAGCGCTAATGCCTTCATAGGATGTAGGGATGGGAAAATGACCATTTCTAATGGGTTGTCAACAAAAAAGTTTACTTTATACCCCCCAGCACAACCTATAATTGAAACCATGTGGTGGTTATATTGCCCCTTTGGGGATGAAAATATTGAATATCTTTTCCTTCCTAGTGACTACTCCTGGGAACTTCAGGAGTAGACTATTGAGAATGTGTTAAACCAATTTATTTGTTCAACAACTTGTATATATTTTCCTCAGTATTTTTCTCAATTCAATCAAATTTTTGGAGATGAGTTTCAAGAAAATATGTCCCTCTCGATATTTGTGGATACACCATCTGCCACTGTAATTGAAGAACATATAGGGTCTTATACCATGCCTTGTGAAGTTATCCCTGGAAAATTTCTACACATAAATGTAGGGTTAATCGAGAATCAACAAGAACAGTTGCTTAAGGTCCTTAAAATTCAATCCATAGCATTTACATGGGATTACACTGATATGAAGGGTATACACCTTGACACTTGTATTCACCATATTTACATGGATGCTAGTTTATCCCCTATAAGGAATCCTCAAAGGAGGATGAACCCTGCTTTGAAGGACATAGTTAAAGAAGAGTTACAAAAACTCATCAATGCTAGTTTCATCTACCCAATTTCAGAATGTAAATGGGTATATCCTCTAGTGGTAGTACCAAAGAAATTCACAAGGAAATGGCATATTTTTTTTTACTTCTGAGAACTTAATAAGGCCACGCTTAAGGACTACTTTCATTTTCCCTTCATTGACCAAGTGCTAGATACCCTATCTGGAAAACAATACTTTTATTTTCTCGACGGGTATAGTGGATACAATCAGATTTTTATAGAACCTGAAAATAGCTATAACACTACATTTACATGCCCTTGGGGGACATATGCCTATAGAGTTTTTCCATTTGGCTTATGTAATGCACCTGCTACTTTTCAACATGCAGTTTTAGGAATATTTGTTGATCTTATACATAAATGTGTAGAGGTATATATGGATGATTTTACAGCTTATGGTAATACCTTTCAAGAGGCTCTCGATAATCTTGAGAAGGTCCTAATCTGATGTCAGGAGACAAACCTATCCCTTAGTCATGAAAAATATAACATTCTATTAACAAAAGGCATAGTTTTGGGGCATCATGTTTCCTCACAAGGGATTAAGGTAGACCCTATTAAAATATAAGTAATTGTCGGTCTCCCCTCTTCAAAAAATTGAAAGGAAGTAAGAATATTTCTTGGTCATGTAGGTTACTACCGCCGCTTTATTGAAAATTTCACCAAAATATTTGCACCACTGTTTAAATTACTTATGAAGGATATAGAGTTCCAATGGACTGAACCTTGACAAAGTGCTTTTGAGATCTTAAAGGCTAAACTATCAGTGGCACCAACAATTAGGTCTCCTAATTGGTCCCTTCCTTTTCATATATCCACTGATGCTTCTGACATAGCCATAGGAGGACTTCATGGTCAAAAATAGGGCCAAGCATATTATGCCATATATTTTATTAGAAAAAATATGACTGTGACTGAAAAGGATTTCCTGGCAGTAGTCTACTCTATTAATACGTTTCGCCATTACATCATAGGAGATGATGTTTTCATGCATATGGACCATTCTACCATCAGATGTTTTATGAATAAACCAATTTCCAATGGTAGGGTGACTCGATGACTTCTTTTATTACAAGAATTTAATATCACTGTCGTCGATTGACCAGGTAGAGAAAATTTGGTAGCAGATGTCCTCTCTCATATTAAACATGATGATGGTGCTAAACCTGTTAATGATACTTTCCCCGATGAACATCTATTTGCTGTGTCTATTCAAACCCCTTGGTTTACAGACATTGCTAATTATTTAGTGACTGTGAAGTTACTAAACCACTTGTCTCCTCATGAGAAACGTCGAATTGTCATCCAAATTTCTAGTTACTCTTGGGTTGATAATGACCTTTTTCATATCGGACCAGATCTTATTATTAGATAATGTGTATGGGAGGACGAGATGATAGAAATCCTCCGTGCATTCCATGATGGGCCATGTGGAGGACACTTTTCTGATAAGCGGATAGCATACATATTGTTGCATTCTAGTTATTACTTTCCAAGCATTTTTAAGGATGATGCCAGGTATGTTATAGGATGTGACAGTTTCCAGAGAATGGTTAGACTTATGTCATCTGACGAGATGCCTTTATAGCCTTAGGTCATGATTGAGCCTTTTGAGAAATGGGCTCTTGATTTTGTAGTACCAATCTCTCCATGTCCCACAAAAATAAATACATCATGGCTTGCACAGATTATGTCACCAAATGGTTAGAAGCTAAATCTTTGTTCCGAGCTACATAAAAATATGTGGTAGAATTTATGTATGCAAAAATATTTACCAAGTTTGGTGTGCCTATGGAAATTGTCAATAACCAAGGTTCTCAATTCACCTCTAAATTAATTAAAGAAATTACCATGAAATATAGTATCCGACATTGCAAATCCTCACCTTACCATCCACAAGCTAATGGCTAGGTAGAATCAACCAATAAGTATTGGAAGCTATTTTAACAAAAAATATTCAGCTACATCATAAAGGATTGGGAAGATAGACTTCCAAAGGCTTTGTGGGACTATAGGATAACTTGGAGAAACACTATTGGGCATACACCCTATGATTTATTATATGGGAAATAAGTCCTTCTACATGTTGAATTCCAAGTTTAGACTTTTCATATGGTTGTACAATTAGGTATGGATTTGGAAGAGGCACAGAAACAACGAATTTTACAGATTAATGCATTATATGAGATTAGGCAGGATGCACTCCAAAGAAAAATGTTAATAAAAAATCAACGAAAGAAATGGAATGATAAACTTATTAAATAGAAGCAGTTTAATACTGGGGATTTGCCATTACTATTTGACTCAAGGTATAAAAATTTCAAAGAAAAATTAACTACCTGTTGGATGGGTCCATATGAGGTAGTTACAACCTTCAATAATGGGTCAGTAGAGATTAAGAAAATTGATGATTCACAAAATTCCTTTGTCGTAAATGGACACAACCTTAGACTTTATCATCAACCAATATCCAGACAATATTTTGTGAAGAATATCTTACAACAAAAAGAGATGGAGCTTGTTGAAGAGGAAGTCATTCCTCCTTCTCCTAATTCTTAAACTATTTTGTGTTGTCTTTATGTATATGTAAATATATATTTATTTCTTTAATAAATAAAAGGAATTTCTGATAAGCTGACTACATTCATGCACAGAATTTGGTTGTATAATCAACTTATGAAATTTTGTCAAATAAAATAGGAAGGATCTTTTCCTTTGTCTAAACTTTGATAGATTTATATGAATCTTTCTTGATGCATATGTTTTTGTTGAAAATAAAATGTGAATCATCTAATAAGTGGTTTTGTAGTTTGATTACATAAACCTTGTCTTTCTTATCAGCTCATGAAATGCTGCCTAAAAAGGGAAATGCTCTGAGAACTCATTATAAAAAAGGATTTATAATGAAATTAAAATGTTCTCTATATTATTCCTACCCACTTTCTTCGATGATTCCTTATTATTTTATTGTATTTGATTCATATATGCACATTTCAAACTTATCATTAAAATAGTTGCTTAAGACCTATTTTAATCATCATGTGATTCAAATTTCTATTTTACACCTAAGGACTACTAGTTCATCTTATGCTCATTATCAAAACTTGTCTCTTAAGGATTTTTGAGAAAACTCAAGAATAAGTGAAATTCCTTCTGGTGGGGAACATTACTTATCTTTTATGAATAATATAGACTGAGAAGTCGAGGAACAACTTTAAGTTATTATATTTTGACATGATCTATAATTTATGCCATTCAAAAATTTTATTTACTTATAAGGTTCGCTTTCAAAATTCTGAATTATGTGTTTATCAGGATTAACTCACTCTAAGTACCAACCGGCTTCCACATGTTAAAAAAAAACTTTATACGAAGCAAACCCGCTGGAGTACTGAACAGGATTGCTACTAGTGGGTCCATGATAAGTAACATACTTAAACAAGGAAGCCTGGTAAGTGCAAGTAAACCCATCAGGGTACTGAACAGGCTCATTGGAAGCAGGGTTATGCTTGCATGGTACCAAGATAAACCCGTCGGGGTACTGAACAGGACTATTGGAAGCGGGGAAATATCGAGTAAAAGAGATCTGGTTAATGCATTACTATGCACATGGTTCAAAAAAAGAAAAAAAACAAAGAAGAAAAAGAACAATACATGTTTAGGCCAGCTCTTCATCATGTCATTAGAAAATGGTTGTAAGTTAGACTTGGACTCTATCATCTAATTCAATAATACCTAGGATATCATTATTCTAGAAATGGGACCCATATCTATAGAAATCTCACAAACTCTAGGGTGAACTTAAAATATTATTTGGATGACAAGATATCCTTAAATGAGGCATGGATGGCTAGTTTCTCCTATGGCATTTTTCTCATCAATTATATTCTCATTATTTGTATGATCTTCTTAAGAACTGTTATTCTTGATGGGAATACATATTTGAATCATCTCCATTTACTAGTTAGTATTTCTTTTTCTTACTAAAATAATAGCAGCATGTTACAACTATTTGTTATATTATTTGGAACTAAGCTAGTTTTTCTTTGATGGATTGAGGACATGCCATATTTTTGGTTTGGGGGAAGATTAGAACGGTTTTTACTTTATGAATGTTTACAGAAAGTTTCATTTATTCATGACAAAAGTGTATATGTTTTCAGGATAATGCAATTAGCAAAATATTGTTTTAATCCGTGAGGGACAATGCGATAAAGGTTTAATAAAGTTGGTTTACATAATCATATTGTGTGCTTATAGCCTAGAAAGTAAACTACATAATTAGCAGTAGTCATATCCAGTAAAGCATATTTTTGAACAAAAGGTCCATATGAAGGGTCGAATGATAGTCCGAATGGAATGCCAAATGACGATCTGAATGAAAATTATAACGTTATAACGACATGATGTCAAAATTTCAAATGATTTTTATTTTCACGATCAAAGAGTTTAATTATCTTCATCGTATCCATAATTATTAGGCCTCATTCACATGCTTACAAACACATTATGATTTTATTACGACTCACCTCAACCTATGCTTTTGACTTAATTATGATATGATATGATATCATTTAACTCTATCTTGATATAATATAATTTTAGGATATTTTCGACCATCGTTTCCCTTGTCCTCTCATCAAATCACAGGTAGACATCGTCAAAGTCCTATCATCTCATTGATTAGAATTATTATGGTTTTAAATGCATATTTATGGTTTCCCTAATAGATAAATCATTCAACCTATCCAAAGTTTACTTTTGACATGGTTGAATATATCAGAACCTTATGAATTCATCAACACATGTGTCCTTATGATGACACACAATTCAAAGAATGGATCCATAGTGTGATTGGTGGAGCGTGCGAACCATGTTCTTATGATTATTCAGGTGCTTTGATAGATTGTGTTTTAAATCCATGATCTTTACCATTGTCCTTATTTACCCTCATATTAGCAGAGCTATTCATATGTCATTTATTGCATCCTCTGCAACCTCTGCATTTTTTGCCCATGTTTGAACAATGCTTAACTGTCTCAAGCCTGAAAACTATCAGGACTTGTTTAGGAATTTTGGGAGATTTTCTTCTGAGCAGGATGGAATCCATTTCCCCACCTTTTTCAAAGATATGATGAGGATATTTTGCTATTATTTACGAAAGGATTTGATTGTAATATGGCTAGGGTTGGTTATATCCTTTTTCCGGTAACCGAGGAGACCATTGCGGTAGTGACCAAGATCCCAAGAGAAGGAACCCATCGGCATAAAAATTTGTTTCTCCCTTGGCTAGCCTACCACTTCACTCTCAAGCCGAATTTTCAACATGTATCAGGCATGAATGGGTTTCACAAAGAATGGATTAAGCTCGAGTACCTCAACTCTCTAATCATCATCATCTACCTTATAACCCGTGAGGGTACATTTACAGTGTTTAAATTTTTCCATCTTCGCTTACAAGCACATTTCATTAATCAGCAGTTCCTTAATTTCCCATTTCTTTCCTTAAAATCGTGGAAAAAATGTCAAGTCAAGTTAGGAAGAATAAAGTCAATCCTATGGGGATTTTGTACCACCACAACCTGATTAAACTCCTGATTTTGCATCAATTGAAGGATAGGAACCAAAGTTGGGATAATTTTGTGTTTAAAGTCTTAAACCCTCATTTAAATGTACAAAAATTCCCTCTGCACATTCAAGATCCTAATCTTAGTCAGAACCCTCCTAAGGAAAAGATAAGCCCCAAAATTGTGCATATTGACAAAGATACACCAGAAGTAAGTTCACCTATCCATTGACCTACCCTTCTCATCCTTGAGTCCACCAAATTTCTACATGTTCCATGAATTCGAACCAGGAGAAGGAAGGTGAAGTCTGTTCAGACACCTGTTCAGCCTACCGTTCAGACCAATCATCCATATCATATGGTCAAAGTGAATGAGTTGTTCTCTGATTCACCCTTGTTTACATTAGCCAGTGTCTCAGATAAATTGCTCAAAGTTGTTGCTCTTTAGACTACTTCTCCATCTACTCAAGGCAAGGGTTCTGAAAAGCAAATTCCCTCCATTGACCTTGAGACACCACCCAGAGAATTGAGTTTGTCTCAAGATTTCAAGCAACCCACAGAATCGTCTACTTCTCATCATCTGATAGTATACCGACTAAATTAGGAATTGGCACAGTTGGTAAGTCAAAATGAATAATATGTCAAGATAATTGCTAATCTTCACCAAGAGAACAAGGAGTTGTGTATACAATTCAAGGTCGTTGAGGACCTTAAAAAGGCCATCACCTCTTTGCATGACTCTCGTCAAAAGAGGAACACTTTTTTAAATTCACAAGCTAGGAAATTGAAATTAAAATCTCCCATTTCCTCTGCTAACTCAAAGGAAGTTGCTGACACAGCTCTGCCTTCTTCCTAAACTTTGTTTTTGCTCAATGGGATTTGGCATCTCTCCGGTTTGCGGGAGTGTTGATCCCAATTTTGTCACTATTCTTAGATGTTAATTTACTCTTTTGGAATCTATTTTGTCACCTTTTTCACATATCTCTTGTCATTGATCTTATCAATTAGCCCCAGGTACGAACACATTTGGAATTTATGCAAGTCTTGGTTTATTTCGATTATTTCGTGATTTTATAAAGCAATTGTATGATATTTGGAAACATGCCTAATACATGGATTTTATTTTATAGATTATAATTTTTCAAACAAGAATCCATGTGGACATGCACTCATGATAAACATGTGCATATCACATCTATCTCTCCATTCAACCCTTTGATTGATCCGCGCACTATTAGTTGGCATATTCCCAAACATTTAAAGCACATAACAGTTTTTAGTTGCTCTATTTTCCATTTGTTCTACTGCTATGATAGCCCTTTCTCTAGAAGGCCCATTTTCCTTCCATCTCCATGTGACACCATGATTCATGCCCACATCGACAAGGATCCATATGCCCATAGCTTGCACGAGGAGAACCAAAGTGGAAGGAATCAGGAAGGTGGTTGTGCGTTGTCACATGGTTGTTCGATTTGTAGTTAGGGTTGACTATTTTTTGAGTGGTAGACCAATAAAAGGGTTGAAATGCTCACCTATGTAAAACCTATATAAATATGTCTCCAACAAAGAGTCCAGCTATCTAGTTAGTTGGTGATCAATATTTATCAAAGAAGCTCTATAAACTTTGTTCCAAATTCAATATAAAGTTTTATTCTCAGCTGTGCATACATGTCTCTGCTTTCATGAGTTCTTGATTAATTAGAGCACAACCCTGATTTCTGAGAGGGCCCCTCAGCAACCGATGGTCTCCCATATCTATGTGTTTTCATTATTTCCCTTCTTGTAGCTAAGTAATTTATATTTCCAGTCTCAGTATGTAGTTCAGTTATATTGTGAATCGATACTCTTCATTTCCTTGTCTTCTGTAATATGTGTTTGTTGTAAGTCATATAATTTATATTGTGTTGTTAAAATAGCTTTCATTTCCAGAATTGCAAGTGGCCAACTACGCAATAGTTGTTTCGACTCTTCTTTTCAGCTTGTTTCTTAGTTTTATAACTGCAATTGGATAGAATTTTATTAATCTAACATCTTAGGCTCAACTCATAGATAGATCCAGTTCTATCGATTCATGTTTAGTTGTAGATAAGTTGCAATTATATTTCATTTGACTTGTTAAATAATAGGAAATAATATCTCTTTTAATTAGTGTAAGTTAATCCTATTATTCTGTTGTTTTAATTGTTAAAATAAGCCTAGTCACTCTTTCCTTTACCTTGCAATATCATACACATAAGTTAGTCGATATTAAGATCATTTAGGTTGTTTGTTTCGTAATTTGCATTTTTTTTCCCATTCAGACTGTCATTCGGACTTTTTGTCCAAACTGTCATCCAGACCTTCATTCATCCTTTAATATTTTCTATTTGGTTTTATGCTTGTTTCAAGTGTAGTCTTCTTATTTTTGAAAATATATTATTTTCTGCAATTGAACAGTAACTATATATGTCTAGTTAGTACCTTATTTTGAAATAATATAAATATCTATCAAGTTCTATAATTACTCTTATCCTTTGTCACCTTTATCTTAGTTTATTTTTCGATTGTGTATCCTCCGTCTCTAATTTCTTCATTTTCTTCTATTGAAGGATTTGTCAATTGTATCCAATTTTATTTAATTGAATTCAGGGTTTAAGTTACTAATTCTATTGTCTAAAAGTCATATTAGTTTTTAAAAGTCTATACCATAAGATTTTTCCTCCTTACTTTATAAGTATTGAATATTTCGAGATAATATATTTAGATTTAGGAAACAAAATATCTTTATTAAGTTGTATACTTGCTTTTATTAAGTTTTATGCTTGCTTTTATTAAGTTTTATGCTTGCTTCCCAATTATAGTTGTTTCATGTGAATAGTATACCTTTAATTTCAAGTGGTCCGTTAAAATAATCTCATTAATTAATTGATAGATTGCTTGTTCATAACATCTCTTTAGAGTCATTTGCTTATGGAATAAATCAAAATGTTTACTATTACTTGTAATTGGATACTCCTTAAATTACATTTATTTGTATAAGTTAAATTAGACCTAATCCCATTCAGTTTATCTATTTCTTTTGAAATCCATTTTGATACACCTCCTTCTCTAGTTTTGATCACAATGGATGCATATCCTCAGAATATTCAAGGAGAATGGAACTAGATAAGTTAGTTTAATCATTGTATATTTGTCAAATTGCATGTATAGTATAGTTATTAAGTAGTTTTAATATTGTCTCAAATCATATAGTCTCTTGTGTTCATATAGTAAGATTTATGGATTCGTTTTAGCCTTTCTCATTCACAGATTAAGAATAAGAATAATTAATTAATAGATTACGATGTAAAAGAGTAGTTTAACTTCTTAGAATAGTATTATTTATAAATACATAGTTCATGGTTAATAGAATAGAGCAATATAGCTTGATACTGCTCTAATCAAGTAGCCTTGTCCCAATGTAATTACCTTAGTAGTTGAAATTCTGGAGTTGACTCGGTTTTTCATTTTGAAAGATCTTTCGATCTTTTATTGTTGAAATATTTCCATGACACCTTAGGAACCTTTCTACCTTCACATATATTTTGTGTCAAATCTAATTTTACAAACCTCAGTCGATAGTTAAATATTTAGTGAATTAATTAAGACAATAAAACAACCAACATCATTCTAAGATTCTTATTCTTGTAGTCACACATTCATGCACCTATATCTTAAGTTCACAGTCATTTCTGTTCATGCACCTACGTTTCCAACACTCGCTCTAGTTTCGATCCAATAGAGCCATTCATGTACATCGTTGTGTATATTTTTAATGTAAGGGGTAATTTTTAGCAAAGTCAATTAATCTCCTCCACGTATATATCTTGTTGTAGATTAATATATAGATATTTTTTGGATTATTGTTTTATTTGTTGAGAAAAATAGAAAGAAAGGTAATCAAACCGCTTCATAGGGAGATGCAACAACACATCCAACATATCACGTCATATATATATATTCTATTTTTGTTTTATGTATGGAGTGTGAGATGTTTTTTAGTTCATGAACTTTATCTTAGAGTACAGAATTATATATATATATATTAGGCTTTCATAAAAATGGTAAAGACTAAGTTATATATACTTCATCATATGCAGGTTTTTGCAATAGAGAAATGCATTCTTATGATTTACATAAATTGGAATTTTGCTTAGCAATTTTACATGCTTTATAAAATAATTAATGTTGAAAATATTTTATATTTATGAGAATATTATTTTATATTTACATTCAAGAAGTTGTCAGTTATTTATCTTGAAGAAATAAGGACAACTAGTAATGATTATTAATCATATTTAAAACTATTGTCTGGTGATTAACTCCTAGTTCCTTGAGTATTGTGCAAATTTTATCATGTACCCAAATTATTGTTTGTTATAAATGGGAAGGTTACAATTATTAGTGTATTAAGTTGTTAAAGGTGTTTGAAAGGGACATATGGTAATAACTTATAAAACATAGAAAAACAAACGTATGTGTATTTTTCCTTGTTACTAGACCTTAGGATATTGAGGTGTTACACATTATCAATGACAGTGTTTCAAGATTATTGCAGGTAATGAACTATGGAGGTTCCAATAAGATCATAAATAAAGAACTAAATAGGATTATATGAAACCTGCAATTAAAAAAATCAATGAAAAACAAACAATCAAATAGAGAGTAACAAAACTTTTGAGGTTACCATGGGGGATGCCTTGGGTGATAATCCTATTGAAATTTTAAGAAAAAAACTCTACACAAAAATAGACATTTAAAACAAAATATACATAATGAACTAACTAATAAAATGGAAGAAGGAAATTGGGTGATAAAATTGTCACTAGGAAAGAAAAACCGAGTTTGGTATTGAGCATGTTGTATCTGGAGCACCTAAATTGTTTAGTCTCATTATGCATAATTGCAAGATGTAATAAGACTTGAAACTGAGACTTAACTTTCAGAATAAAAAAATTGAAATATTAACAAGATTGAACACAATATATTTTTTGAGCAAAGGAAAAACTCTCAAATTTGGAAAAGCTCTCAGTAAAGTTTAAAAAAACAACTAATTATGAATTAAGCAAAGTCTTATGGAGCACCCTAGAGAGGGGTTAGGATCTTAAATCTATGATAAATTAGTATAGAGCTTCCAATGATCACCCTTGATAAGAGTTAATATCTATCAAGTTCTCTATGATATCAAAGTCCTAGGAAAAGAGTCGCATGTGAGCACGCAGAGGAGGTGTTAAGATCTGAAGAGGAACTGTCACGAAGCACCCATGTGAGGTGTTAGTTTCTACAGTGACATCCTTTGTGATTTTGAGGTTCGAAGCTCAAATATATGTGGGATTCTGAGCCTTGAGAACTACTACGCTCTATGCAAGAGATACAGAAATATAAATTCTAGAAAGTAAAAAACAATGGTAGATGTATTGATAAGCTATGGTGCAACAATGGTTTATGTTCAAGCTAATTTTGTTTCAGGTTCTATGTTTCAATTTCTATAGTGTCAGAATGAGTTGCATGAATGCAAGTTGCAAAGGTTAAATATGTTTGGTTCTTTTCTTTACCTATTTCCATATCATCAAAATTCTAAATATGTTGTTTTGACATTTACATTTGATTTATATTTGCAATCTAGATTATTCATGATTATTACATGTTATATGAAAACAAGGATTCATGATAAAAAAATTCTGAAGTATCATTGTAAATTATGCATGAAGGAAGGAGGGAAACCCTAACTATATTATAATAATAGCATGGAAGGTCTGATTTTGTATGCAAAATGCTAAATTGTAGATAATAAGAGGAGAAAAAGGGAAAATATGCCAAAGTGATACAGAAGCAAGATTGTAAATGGTTGTATGGTTCAAAATCATGTTAATCAGATGGTTTCACTACTATAAAAAGGCCTTTGTTGATAGTCATTCCTATGACAGACCTTAAACATTCATTAGAAAAGTCATTTATGGTGAAATTCTATGAAAAATTATTACAGTAAGTTCTTTTGGTGATAATTCTTTAAATATCATCACCAAATCCCATTTCGATGACACTTTTAGTGAGGGTATTTAAAATACCATTTTCAATTCTCTCTTTGGTGACACTCATGGTAAGGTTTGGTAAAATATCGATGCTAATCATTTTTTTGTGACACTTTTGGTGATGATACTTGAAGGGCCCTCACCAATAATTTTTTGGTGATTCTTTTGGTGACGGTAAAAAAATGCATGTCACGATAGATAATTGTAATGCTTTTGATGATGTCATGTGGTTGTCACTATTGTTTTTGATAAAAGGTGACTATTTTAGACCAGAACAATAAGTCTTTCTCATTATGTGTTAATTCTGAATAATAAAAAAACCTTTATTAATTTTATGCATCATTTGGTGTGCATTTTTATTTTTACTTGTGGTTACTATTTGTAACCCAAATTCGTGTATATATATATATATATAATTCTCGAGTAAATATATGTATATATATTTATATTTTTTCCTTACACTTGATGTATTAATATGTTTTTTGTTTCTCTTTTTAATATTTTTAACTCTTTTGTCTTTATATTTATTCTATTATTATTATTATTATTGTGAATTTTTTTCCCCCCAAAAAATTGCATTTTGTATCCATTGAGAATACAAGAACACCTTCCCCATGTGCAAAATAAATTAATACATAAGGAATGAAGTGAACATGGAATTGTCATAGCTAGTTAGTGGAATCTTGGGACAATGACTAGAGAAAATTCATCACCATGGCTCCCATAATACAAATATTGGAGATGATCTTATATTTAACACAAGAAATGGGAAATGGCTAAGTACCAACTAATATCATTACTGCAAGAAAGTAATATATATCTAAAATGTCTTTATCTTTACAATAGCAAGGAAAACAAACTTTGTGTAGGATTTGAGGCCAAACAAGGAAATAAGAATAATTAATTTACCCTAAAAATAAACAACCCTAAAAAATTTGTGCAACAAAGAATTATGCATGTTTCTCTTATGGGATATTTGAATAATATGATGCAATAACATCCTTTGGCATTTATTTTCATCCTCAATTGGATTATAAGAATGTTATGTAGTATTTGCACAATTTTTTGCATATTTTATAGGACTTGGTCTTACAGACACCATGATTATAGTAATGCCATCTCTCCACACTAGACACAAATTTGAGCACAAAAATGAGTGCAAAACTATATGAGATGTCCCAAAAACTAGGTGCAATAGTAGAAACAAAGTTGGAATTTTAATTGGACATAAAATTGGGCACAAAATTAAAAACAACACTAAGAACTAAACTAAGTGCAACACTAGGCGCGAAACTGGTCACAACACTGCACACAAACCTATATACATAAAATACATAAACCAAGACGCAAAATTAGATGAAATAAGGGATGTAACAAGAGTTTTAAAAGTGGATGCAACACTAGACATAAAAATGGATGCAACATTAGAAAAAAAAATGGTCACAACAATGGATGCAAACCTAGAGGCAAAAAAGATGTAAAATAGGACGCAACAAAAGGGACAAACTTGGAAAAACAAAGACATAAAATGGGATGTGAAATTAAATGAAATATGGGATGAAAAACTATATGTAAATATGGATGGGAATTAGATGCAAAACTAGATGTAATACTGGACCAAAATTGGATGCAAATCTGCATGAAACACTAGATGCAAAAATTGACACATAATTGGATGCAAAAGGGGGTATAAAAGTGGACATAAAACTGGACGTAAAACTAGGGGTAAAATAAGATGCAACATTGGATGTAAAACTAGGTGCAAGTAAGGATGTAACAAATGTTCCAAAAATGATGCAAAAACTTGGGTGAAAAATAGATGTAAGAAAAGACACAAAAAAAGGATGCCTAAGTCGATGATTTATGAAAATTGACAATAATGCCAAGTTTAGTGCTAGATTATTCACCAGAATCAAAAAAATAATTACACAAATATTCAACACAAATTCTGGTTTTTGTTGTTGTGAGCCTAACTCACTCATGTAACTTTTAATATTCAAGTTTTTCCTAGAAGTTCAAATATCCATTCAACTGTTGTAGATGTGGGAGCATCCACATGTGTAATGTCCTTATCATTTTGAAAATTGATAGGTTCATCTGAATTTGTTTCCTCGATAACCATGTTAAAATCATTCGATGGTCACCAGTTCCAACCCCATGGAATCATCCTGACTCTCCCAATAGATATAGGGGGCAAGATAGTTTATGTGGAAGTGAAATTTGTTGGTGCTCCACTAGAATATAATTTGTTACTAGGTATAAAATAGACTCATACCATGATGGATGTGGTTTATTTGATAGTTTTTGTGATTAAATTTCCCCATGAACGAAATATAGTCACCATTGTTCAATTATCATTCCATTGAAAACCGTCAACTCACAACTTCAGGACAAATTCCCCCCTAGTAATCCATTCTAGGAAGGATTATGAAAATGTTGGCGTAGGAAATTATCCTACATTAATGGGAACATTCAATTTACCTACACACATATTTGGTGATAATGCAATGTTGATGCACACGATACCATCCAGAGCTATTACTTCTATGAGGAAAGTATCTCAATTCAGGACCTCTTATTTTAAAGAGCCGTGGATAATTCCAAAACCAACTCACAAAACTAAGTGTAGAAGGGATATGCCAGTTATGTCTATATCCGAAATTACTTATCAAGCAGGTTCGAGAAATACAGACTATTGTTATCATTCTATCCAAATAAAATTTTATGGTCAATACTCCATAGCCATCTAAGCCATCAATTATTTACCATGTCATGATCCCTTAGAAACTGTCACGCCTTCAAATAAGGATATCATCGAGGATATGTATTTAGGAAAAATAACTTGGAGATACATGCACCAACATGCATCATTTCTACCTGTTAATAATGAAGTAAGGATTGATGAAAATGGAACTACCAAACCAGGGTCAATGGAGTGGTATGGGAGCCCTCTCACTAGATCACAACTGTGTTAGATTTTTTTCATTTGAGAAATATGATATTTAGGATATTAACCGAGAGAAGAACATGTACAGAAATCAATCACAAGAGACAATAGACACAAATATTTTCCTCGGGGAAACCATAAAGGAGAAAACCCCACAACTTCCTCAGAGATAGAATGAAAACCAAAAGTAAAACCCAAAGATACAAAGATGATCTTCGACAACTGATCTCTCTCTCTCTCTAATCCCATATTCTTCTCTCTCACTCATGCGCTACAACTGAGTGTGAGTGTGCGTGTTATAAATAAAGAGGCTCACTCTCTATTTATACTAGTTTTCAACTTGACATTAACTCATAAGGGCCGACTTCTCTAGGAGATTCTAATAACCCTAGTGCCCCACAACTATGGGGACTTTTCCCCTTGATCAACAAGGAGGGTTAAACTCTATGACTTTACATGACTAGTTTACATTAATGATTCTCCCGATAAGAACATCGGGGACCAATCAAATATAATATATTAAATGCACAAGTGAATACATTTTGAAGTTACAAATACATCAACACTCCCTTTTAACTAGGAAGGTATTCTCTTGACACAATTCATCAGCACAAGTTTTCATCACTAGATCATCACTAGATCATCATAAAGTATGGATCATCACTGGATCATCACCAAGGTTAGATCATCACTGGCTCATCATCATCACTACTTCCGCTATCTCAAACAAATGGTGTTATCTTTCAATTCTACTCGTCACAGGAAGTTATACAAAGATAGCCCTTTTTCATGTTGGTTGTAGGCCTAGAATCCATGTATGTATTTATCTTCTTTAGCACTTATATCTGACCATAGGAGGAACACATCCAATAACCATGTTAGAAAGGCCCTCCCAACACTCACATCTATCGACATGGTGGGACACACCATCTACCATCTGAGGAAAGGCCCAACACTCGCATATGACTATGGGAGAAACACATCCAACAACCATTTCAGAAAGGATCTACACTTACATCTAACCATGGTATGAACACATCCAACAAACATGTCAGAAATGCTATGCACTTACATATGAACATGGGAGGAACACATCCAACAAAAATGTTAGAAAGGCTCTGCACTTACATATGACCATGGGAGGAATACATCCAATAACCATGTTAGAAAGGATCTTCACTTACATGTTCCCATGGGAGGAACACATCCAATAACCATGTCAGAAAGGCTCTGCATTTACATCTGACCATGGGAGGAACACGTCCAATAACCATGTCAGAAAGGATATGCACTTACATCTGACCATGGAAGAAACACATCCAATAGCCATGTCAAAAAGGCTCCTCACTTACATATAAGCATGGGAGGAACACATCTAACAACCATGTCAGAAAGGATCTACACTTACATATAACCATGGAAGGAACACATCTAACAACCATGTCAAAAAGGATCTGCACTTACATCATACCATGGGAGGAACACATCCAACAAACATGTCAGAAAGGATCTTCACTTACATCTGACCATGGGAGGAACACCTCCAACAACCATGTCAGAAAGGCACATGGACTCATCACTTCCCCTTGGAGGGAACCTCGATCTAGAGAACACCAAGATATTCCCTCAAGTACTCAAACTTCGCTCTGGCTAATGGTTTGGTCAACACATCAACTATCTGCTCATTCAACACAACTTGCTGGAGCTTTACTGCTCCTTTATGCATCATATCCATGATATAATGATATTTGAACTCGATATGCTTTGACTTGTCATGGAACACCGAGTTCTCCAGCAAATTCACACAACTCTAGTTGTTGCAATATATACGAGTAGCATCCAATTGGACATCAAACAAATCAGATAGTAGCTTCCTCACCAATACTACCTCACAACTAGCTGAACAAGATATGACATACTCTACATTGGCTGTACTCAGTTGGCATGCAGGATTGCTTCCTTCTAAACCAAGAGATCACGCCTGATCCCATACTGAAGCAACACCCTGAAGTGCTCTTCCTATCAATGGAATTTCCTACAAATTTGAATCCACAGAACCTTCCAGTTTAATCTTTTGATTCACCTCATACTTGATCCCATAATCAACCGTACCCTTTAGGTACCTCAGAATATGCTTTGTAGCAATTAGGTGAACATGTCTTGAATCTGTCAGGAACTGGATCAATGTGTTCACAACAAATAAAATGTTTGGTCTCGTATTCATTAGATACATCAAGGACCCAATAATATTATGATACATCATAGCATCAACTGAATCTGATGAAACATCACTCAATAGCTTCAGGTTTGATGCCATAGGTGTGGTCATGCCTTTGCAGTCCATCATCCCGAGCCTCTTCAAGATCTCTACTACATACTTCCCTTGTCCCAGGGATGTTCCATCCACACCCTGCCCCACCTCCATGCATAGAAAGTAATGAATCATACCCAATTCCTTTATCTCAAACTCAATAGTAAGCTTCCTCTTCATGTTAGCAATCAACCCATCCTCACCTGTTACAAACAAGTCATCTAAGTATAGTAAGAGTATCACTGGGTTCCCTTCCTCAACCTTGTAGTAAAGGTTGGAACTTGCTTTACTTTTGGTAAATCCCAAACCAGTCAAGAAGTTGTCAATTATGTCATACCATGTCTTGGGTTCTTGTTTCAAATTATACAGGGCCTTCTTCAATTTGCACACATGAACCTCCTTGTCATGTGTCTCAAAATTGAGTGGCTACTCTACATACACTTCCTCTTCTACTATGCCATTCAAGAAAGTTGTCTTGACATCCATCTGGTGTATCTTCCATTTCATTACTACAGCCAGAGAAAGTACCGATCTGATGGAAGTGTATCTAGCTAGAGGTGCAAAAGTCTCTTCATAATCTATTCCTTCTTTCTAGGAGAAGCCACGAGCCACAAATATTGCTTTATATTTCTCTATGCTACCATCTGTGGCATGCTTGATATTGTATATCCACTTGGAAGTCACAATAGACTTCTACTCTGGTCTTGGGACAACATCCTAGGCATCATTCTTCATGATTGACTGGTATTCCTCGATCATAGCATCCTGCCATTCTTTCTTCTTTGCTGTGTCTTCATAGCTGGAAGTTTCTTTATCAATGATGCCACATAATAGGGCTACATAACTGGAGTATGACCTAGTTATCTCCCTTTCTCTGTGAATTTCTTATGGAGCCCCATATTTCTCTACACCTTGGATATCCTCTCATACACATGCATGTTTCCTCTTGTGAGGATTCTTCTTCAGAAGTGGATCTATAGGTTCCTGAGGTTCTTTCATTTCTTGATCTTCTTTTGGAGTTGCTTTTTTCATAGTTGTATCTTGGATTTTGGGTACTTTTGCTTCTTTAGGGTCTTCAACAGGTCTCTTTCTAGATTTTTTGTAAGCTGAGTCTTCGTCAAATTTTACATCTCTACTGATGTCGATCTTCTTGACTCTTGAGAAGTATATTCTGTAAGCCTTTGAGCTTTCACTATATCCCACAAATATACCCTTCGTTCCTAAAGGATCTAACTTTGTCCTCTTTTCTTTTGGAATGTGTATGTGTTGGAGACATTTACCATCATACTCACTCTTTCGGTCAAATTGTCCTAGTTAAACCACTATCCTAAGTTTAATTGACATCAGTGGAGCATTAATTACCATCATCCCAGTCACTCCCATGCCTACCTATAGTCAAGGAGGCTAACTTATCCTTCTCCTACAGTCAAGGAGGCTAACTGGAGCACTCTAGGGGTGATCTGTGTGACATTAATGCACCTAATTGCTAACTGGTGGTTACTTTCAGTTCAACAAGTCAGTTACAGTCAGTTAAGGTGCCTCCATTCATTAAATATATTATTAAATGATTATTAAATGATTATTTATTATTATTTAATGAACTGGAATTAACAAGGCGCCTCCACCAACTTCTGATGGTCAGTTCAGCTTCAGTTAACCTCATCAGGGTTCATTGGAGTCATGCAGTACTAGAACTTGATGGTTGGTTTGCTATGACATGTGTTTGATCTCCTTCAGTTGAAATTAAGTCATTTATTGCACTCCAACTTCCGTTAGGGTTTGGTGAGTCAATTAAGGTTTTGGTCAAGTGGTTAACTAAGTGAGATTGCATGGCAAAGAGTCAGTTAAGCTAGACTCACTCATTGAATTCAAATTGTCCCTTAGGTATTCGAATTCTTCATGCAGTTAAGCCATTTCTTAGCATGGAAATTGTAATCCATTATTGTTTATAAAATATACAGAGAGGAAACCTATTCAGGTTCCAGTTATTTCCAATTCATGAGTATTTGTTAATAATTCTTTGATGATTTTGATTCCTAGTTCCTAGATCATGTTCAAGAATTAATATGGTATCAGAGCTTATGGCGGGACGAAGAACAATCTCTCAAGAACAATATTTTTGACAGATTTCTCCATGAGAAGTGAGCAATAGCTCAAAATTCCAGCACTACACCAGAAGCCAAGGCTTACTACTCAATATCCCAAGTAAAGAACTTGTTGATCAAGCTTGCTTGATTGAATATGCTGGGTGTGATGAAAGCCTAGAATGTGCAGGCTGTCTGACCTTATTTTTCCCTTTCTGTTTTGATTTTCAGGTTTCTACAGGTGAAGCATTCACTACAGGATATCCAGATGCCCTCCTCAGTACCTTTGTTGACTCCATACAATTTCCACACATGGAAAAGCAAAATGGAGCTTCAAATATATTCCAAAGGACTCTTTAGAATCACCATGGACACTGAAGTTGAGCCTGGATCAGCCATAGAAAAATCAAGATTCTTGAACAAAAAGGATGAAGCCTTCGGTTTCTTGTGCCTCTCTATTTCCGAGGACCTTCTCTTCCATCTTACGGATATGAAGACACCGAAACAAATATGGGACAAATTGGAATCTCTGTATGGAAAGCATGATGACATGAGAGTTTATCAACTTGAAAATGAACTCATGTCTCTCCAACCTTCCAATTTCGAGACTCTGAATGATTTCTTTACAAAGTTCAAGCATACTATTTTTCTCTTGAAGCAATGAAAAGTGGAGAAGGAAGATGATCAGCTCATCCTAGCCATCCTCTCCAAAATTGGGGCTGATTATTCAGTTTTTGTTTCTACATTACGTTTGGGGAAGCTCACAACTCCCGGATGGAAGATGCCTACACTCGATGCCTTCATTGAGTCCCTAACTAGTGAACATGACAAGCTTGTCCAGATGGGGATCATCCGATCTTCCCGTGATCAAGCCCTCCATGTCTCGAGGCCCAAAGATATGAAGGGTAAAGGAAAGCAGCAGAAAAATAAAAAAACTAAATTTGATGCTCCAAAGCCTAGATTTGAAAATCAGCAGCATGATGAATCTTCCGGCTCAAGGAAGAACAAAGGAAAAGGGCACAATGGGAAATAAAAAGTCAAGTGTTCTTACTGCGGGAAGGGTTTTCACCCTGAACATGCTTGCATGAATAAAAATATTGATGAATAAACCTCTCTCCTTGAGAGGAATCACATCAATCTTCCGGAGAGATTTCGGAGGAGAGATCACCAAGATCGGGAACCACAGCATGAGAAAGGTCATGCCCTCATGGAAAGCACTTCGAAGTCCAAATAATTGCTGATTGATAGTGGATATTTGAATCACATGATGGCTGAAAAAGACTCCTTTTCATCCTTGGAGACCAGCAAATCCATCCCCATCCACTTGGGAGATGACTCCACCATCATTACCAAAGGACAAGGTACTGTAAATCTAGAAAATGGTTTTTTTTCTAATGTTTTGTATGTACCATATCTAGCAGAAAATATCCTTAGTTTCTATCAAATGACACATACAGGAATGCCTAAGAGGGTCTCTTTCAGCCCAAATGATGTGGAGATAACAAAAATTGTATCCGAGAAACTCATTGCAAAAGGCCATGCAAATCATCATGCAAAAGCCTATGAGTTCTCTCACTTTGTTGTGGATGCAAAGCCCACCACTTTGCTAACTCATGGAAATGAGGTTAGTAGATTGTGGCATGAAAGGTTTGGCCATATTAATTTCAAATATTTGCATCAATTATAGAAAAACTCCATGGTTGAAGGCCTTTCGGTCATCAAGGCAACCACGAGAGTCTGCAAGGGCTGTGTGATTGGAAAACACCCTAAGCACAAGTTCGATCGGGGGAAGGCAAACCGAGCTACAAGCATATTGGGGCTGATACATTCTGATATCAGTGGTCCAATGCCTATCACATCCATGAATGGATCAAGGTACCTCCTTACCTTTATTGATGATTTTTCAAGGTATACATGGGTTTTCTTTCTCAAAAAGAAATCAGAAGTATGTGAGAAATTTTCTGAATTGAAGGCTTTGATCGAAAATGCCTCTGGGATTAAGATCAAGATCTTGATATCTGATAATGGAGGGGAGTATTTCAGTAATGAGTTTCTATAAATTTTCTCCCAAATTGGTATTCAGGTCCAACATTCAATTCCCTACACTCCCCAGCAGAATGGAGTAGCAGAAAGGAAGAACTGGTCTCTCAAAGAGATGACCACCTGTATGTTGGAGTCAAAGAAGCTTGCTGCAAATTTGTGGGATGAAGCCATGCATGCTGCAGAATACATTAAGAACAGGGTGCCACGTTCATCATTTAAAGGAAAGACTCCTTTTGAAGCATACTTTGGAGACAAGCCAGATGTGTCGAACCTACGGGTGTTTGGGTCCACTGCATGGGCCCGGATTCCGCTTGATAAAAGAAGGGCTTTGCAACCGCAGAGCATAGAATGTATATTTATTGGATATCTTGATGAATCTAAAGGATTCAAGCTTCTTGATATCAATACCAAACAGATCATCATCGAGAGAAGTTTCAAGTTCGATGAGCCTCTTCAGGAGGTGGAACTAGTGGAGGAGAAAACTGCTGAAATTCCTTCCTATTCCACCGAATATTTGGATGATGAAATTGGGGATGATGACTCTGATTTGGATCCTATTAATTATTATATTAGTGTGCAGCAAACATCAGATACTGAATCATAACCTGAAGTGCAAAATCATCTTCCTACATGGGCCCGACAGACACTCTCCTCCGCAGGAGACAACATTGAAAATCCGGATGATCCAAGGAGAACCCAGTCTGATTTCCAAAGAGCAGGTATTGCACTCTCTTGTTATGATAATTTTCTGTCTGAAAATTGCTATTTGATTATTATTTCAGATCCAAAATCCTACTACCATGCTCGGAAGGATCCAAGATGGAAAGTTGCCATGGATGAAGAGATGACTTCTATTCAGAAAAACACTACTTGGGAGCTAGTTCCTCTTCCTCCGGGAAGGAAATTGGTTCAATGCAAGTGGGTGTTTTGGAAAAAGGTTGCTGCTGATGGAAGAACCTGAAAATATAAGGAAATTCTGGTAGCAAAAGGTTTCTCTTAGGTCCAAGGAGTGGACTACCATGAGACCTTTGCACCGGTTGCAAAAATGGACTCCATCCGCCTTGTTTTGGCTATTTCCGCATCCAAGCACTGGGAGGTGCATCACATGGATGTTAAGTCATCCTTTATGCATGGAGATATTCATGAGGAGATACACATGAATCAGCCTGAGGGCTACATCACTGATCCATCTTTGGTTTGCAAGCTAAAGAAGTCACTATATGGGTTAAAATAGGCCCCAAGAGAGTGGTATTCCAAGATGGATGCCTTACTTCTCTCGCAAAACTTTCAGAGATGTAGATCAGATCCAAATGTGATTTACAGCAGCATTATGGTAATATAATTATCATTGTTTTATATGTTGATGACTTACTGATCACAGGTAGCACAGTTGCCTCCATTTCAGCCATCAAAACTGCTCTCCACAATGCCTTTGAAATGAGTGATTTGGGGCTTCTAAAACAATTTTTGGGGCTTAAAATCAAGCAAAATTCTGATGGGATTATGGTCACTCTCAAAATACATTTCAGACCTGTTAGTCAAGTTTAACATGGCTGAATGTAGCCCTGCACCATTCCCTTTCCTTTCAGGGATCAACCTTGAAGAAGGAAAAGCACACCTCCCATGGACTACACTATCTATCGACAGCTGATTGGTAGCTTGTTGTAATTGACACATTCTAGGCCTGATATTTGTTATGCCGTGAATGCTGTATCAAGATACATGCAGAAACCTCATGATATTCATTGGAAGGCAGCCAAGAGGATCCTCCAGTACATTCAGGGAACCAGGACCTACGGCATTCACTATGCTGCAGATTCCGAGCTAGAGTTGGTTGGATACATAGATTCCGATTGGGCGGGTGATTCTATTGATCGGAAGTCAAATTCTGGATATGTATTCATGTTTGGTTGTGGCCCTATTTTCCGGTCAAGAAAAAATCAAGCTGCCATAGCACTATCTTCAGCAGAGGCCGAGTATTGAGGAGCGGTGAATGCTTGCATCCAAGCAGTTTGGTTGCAAGGCATTCTTTCAGAGTTTGATCTTGGTAGTACTTTGTCCATTGTCCTCTTTTGTGACAACCAGAGTGCTATTAAGATATCCATGGATCCAGTTACCAGGCAGAGGACCAAACATGTAGAGATTCACATGCACTACATCAGGGAGCTAGTGCATGACGGGACCATCATTCTGCAATACTGCCCGACTGATGAGCAGATTGCAGACATCTTCACCAAGATATTTTCATAAAAGAAGTTCACTTACCTCCATTCACTATTGGGGATGATTTCATCAGGGTGATCCAGACTACTTTCAGTGTTCAGCTTGAGGGGGGGGTTTTTCCCACTGGGTTTTCCCTCTTTTCCTCACTTAGTTTGTTTTGAGCATTGTTTCAGTTGCTTTATTGTACAGGGTGACCTATGGAATTTGTTTCCAGGGCCCTAGCATTTTATGCATCTATGTTTTCTAACTCTTCCTGAGTATAGCTTAAGGGGGGGGGGTGTTGGAGACATTTACCATCATACTCACTCTTTCGGTCAAATTGGCCTAGTTAAACCACTATCCTAAGTTTAATTGACATCAGTGGAGAATTAATTACCATCATCCTAGTCACTCCCACACCTACCTACAGTGAAGGAGGATAACTTAGCATTCTCCTACAGTCAAGGAGGCTAACTGGAGCACTCCAGGGGTGATCTGTGTGACATTAATGCACCTAATTGCTAACTGGTGGTTACTTTCAGTTCAACAAGTCAGTTACAGTCAGTTAAGGTGCCTCCATTCATTAAATATATTATTTAATAATTATTTATTATTATTTAATGAACTAGAGTTAACAAGGCGCCTCCACCAACTTCTGATGGTCAGTTCAACTTCAGTTAACCTCATCAGGGTTCATTGGAGTCATGCAGTACTAGCACTTGATGGTTGGTTTGCTATGACATGTGTTTGATCTCCTTCAGTTGAGATTAAGTCGTTTATTGCACTCCAACTTCAGTTAGGGTTTGGTGAGTCAATTGGGGTTTTGGTCAAGTGGTTAACTGAGTGAGATTGCATGGAAAAGAGTCAGTTAAGCTAGACTCACTCATTGAATTCGAATTGTCCTTAGGTATTCAAATTATTCATGCAGTTAAGCCATTTCTTAGCATGGAAATTGTAATCCATTATTGTTTATAAAATATACAGAGAGGAAACCTATTCAGGTTCCAGTTATTTCCAATTCATGAGTATTTGTTAATAATTTTTTGATGATTTTGATTCCTAGTTCCTAGATCATGTGCAAGAATTAATAGTATGTACACTGGACAACCAAATATTCTAAGATGATTGACTTTTGGTTTCATGATGGAGAATGCTTCTTCAGGTGTCTTGTTTTCAAGTACTCTATGCGGAGTACGGTTTTGTACATAGACAGTTTTTCTAGTAGCTTCTTCCCACAGATGCATGGGGATATATTGATCATGAAGATTTTCCCTTTCAACTTCCATGATTGTTCTATTCTTTCTTTCTGCAACCCCATTATGTTGTGGATTATATGGAGTGGTCAAATACCTCTTAATCCCTGAATCTCTGCATAATTATTTGAATTAATTTGATGTGAATTCTTCGCCATTATCTGATAGAAAGGTCTTGATTTTCTTTTCTGTTTGGTTTTCGATCAAGGCTTTGAATTCTTTTAACTTGCAGAATAATTCATCTTTTCTTTTCAAGAAGTATATCCATGTCTACCTAGAAAATTCATCAATGAAAGAAAAATAGTATACATACCTTCTTAATGAACTGGATGACATCGGATCGCATACATCGGAGTGGATGATTTCCAAGATTCTTTTTTCCTTACTCTTGCTACTTGGAAATGTCTTCTTTGTGTTCTTTCCTTTCACACATCCCTTGCAAACACCTTCATGTTTTTCCTTTATTTTTGGAAGAACTTCAATAGCTTTTCTTGCAAGTGTTAGTTCCCTATAGTGCACATGTACAATCCTTCTATGCCAAAGTTCATTTAGCTCTACCGATTCATCGACCAAGGCTTGATCTGGTTGGCCCTTCAATTTGTATAGTCCTCCCTCTTGATCTCCAATTAGTACTACATCATCTATAGTCTTTCCCTTTGGCCACATAAGAACTTAGACATCTATAAATGCAATTCTCATTCCTTTTGCATCTAATTCTGAGATCAAGAGAAGATTCTTCTTTAGTCTTGGTACCAACAGGACATCCTTCATTTTCATAGACTTTCCAAAGTCTAGTTTATAGGAGGACTCACCACTACATTTTATGGGATACTGGTAGTCATCCCCAAGTTTTACTTTGTGGGGTGATTCATGTTCATATATTTTCACAAAGGATTCCTTGAATCCCGTCATGTGTTTGGAAGCCCCACTCTCTATAAGCCAATAATTTCTTCCATGTGTGACAGTTCCTGTGAGGGTAGAGATCAAAACATATTCTTGATCACTTAAAGAATCATCACTTTCTTATTTTATTTTCTTCTTGGGAGTTTCATCATCCTTTGCAGTGTGATCATGATTTCTTTTCTTGTTTCCCTTCTTCCTGTGAGAGCCATTTTTGTTTCTAGGACAATATCTAGCAAAGTGTCCTCTTTCATCACATGTATAACATTTGAATTTAGGTATGTTTCCATTAGATCTTCTAGGGTTAAATTTCTGGTGAGAGTGCTTACCTTTGTGATAGTTTGTTCTTCTTTTCTTGGATTGTACTATGAGAGCTTGATCTTCATTTCCCATCTTTTCTTCTCGAGCTACTATTCGAGCTTATTCTTGTGAGAATTCTTCCCACAACCTACTAAACTTGATTAGCTTCTTTCTAGCACAGATACCTTGAATGAAGGAATCCCATGACCTAGGGAGACCATTCAAGGTGGTCATCACAATTTCTGCATTCTCTACGTCTTTATCTACTACTTTGAGTTGTTCCTTGATTTGAGAGACCATTGTAAAGTATGATTGTATGGTCTCTTCATTCTGTATCTTTACATTCTTCAAATAGTTCCTCAAATTCATCTTTTGATTAATGTTCTTCCCTTCAAATAGCTTGGTCAAGGAATCAAACATCTCTTTAGGTGTCTTTAGGGAGGACACATCTGGTATGAGGTGAACCTTGATTGAATCAGCAATAATCCTCTTGTCCTTGATCAAGTTCTTATTTTGCAAGGGCTTACCCTCATCTCCCTCTGGAACGGGAACCTCTCCACTTATGTAGGAGTCCAATTCATTTTCTTCAAGGGCCAGTGAGATCCTATACTTCTAGGCCTAAAAGTTATCATATCCCTCAAGATTTTCATCAAGCTTGGTGTGATGAGACATCGTAATAGAGAAACTCAAATGGAAATACAAAATATTTAGATATTACCAATTTGAGAAGCTAAAAACTTGATGTGGAGCTGATCTTCTATAGTGATGGTTTTTGGTTCCAGTGCAAATTAGGGGTTGACTTTCCTGGAGTTATACCCAACCAAAAACCTTAATTTTTGTCTCTAAACTTTGATTTTGAAGAGGATATCAATCCTAGGTTGGGCTCACTCAAATATTCCACTTCTGTGAAAAGCCCTAATTTCTTGATGCAGTGGTAGGTCAAAAACTGGAAAAGATCATAATCAGATTCTGCTTCAATAGAAATATGCGTCATTCAATGGAGCATCATCCTAGCCTCCTTTGGCTGATGGATTGTGGAGAGAAACCCAAAAAGCAATAATCCCTAGCTTCTGCAGCTTCATAGTGTCTTGTTCTCAGGTTGGCTCTGATACCATGTTAGATGTTTATCATTTGAGCAATATGATCTTTACGATATTAACTGATAGAATAAAATGTACATCAATCAATCACAAGAGACAATAGACACAAATATTTTCCTCGGGGAAACCACAAAGGAGAAAACCTTGCAACTTCCTCAGAGATAGAATGAGAACCAAAAGTAAAACCCAAAGATACAAATATGATCTCCGACAACTGATCTCTCTCTCTCTCATTCTAATCATAGTTTCTTCTCTCTCACTCATATGCTACAATTGAGTGTGAGCATGTGTGTTATAAATAGAGAGGCTCACTCTCTATTTATACGAGTTTCTGACTTGGCATTAACTCACCAAGGACGACTTCTCTAGGAGAGTCTAATAACCCTAGTGCCCCATAACTATGGGGACTTTTCCCCTTAATCAATAAGGAGGGTTAACCTCTATGACTTTACATGAATTTTTTACATTAATTATTCTCTCGATAGGAACATCGGGGACCAATCAAATACAATATATGAAATACACAAGTGAATACATTTTGAAGTTACAAATACATCAACAAAGTGTATATAGAAGGGAACATGGCTAACATCTCACCAACCATCCCCATAAATATCTCTAAGATCCCAAGTGTCATAACAAAATTTATTTATTGGTGCATATTTCTAATAAAAAGAGTTAGTAGTATATAGCTTTTTATTTAAGAAGTATATAGACATTTTTGCTTGGCCTTATAAAGAGATTCCAGGTATAGACCCAATGATTTTTGAATATCAGATAAAAAAATATCCAAAAGTTAAACCAGTTTTTTGAGAATTTTTATCTACAACAAGATCTAGGAGCCTTAGAGAAACTCACAAATCGAATTTGATGCAAAACCAACAAAAAACCATTAAAAGAGAAGCAATTTACACATGCAATGTGGACTGAAATAGGTTATTATCTATCTGTCTAAAATTAAAAAATGTTAGTAATAGGTTTATATTATATATGAATTGGTTTGTGAGGCTTGGGAATCCCAAAATGACTGTACATGTGAAATTGGCCAAATTGGCCTCAATCCCCAGTAGGTGGGTCAAACATGCTCCAAATCATCCCAAATGGCCATGAATTGTTGTGTGAACATGGCTGAGGTGACATAGAGCAATAATAACACCTTGGACATGCATGGGTGTACAAAAATAGGTGGGTGAGAGGTTCTAGGTGGCATTAAATGCACCAAATCAGTCCAAAATTGGACAAAATACACCTCTACTACTCCTAGTCAACCAAGATATCCACATTCAATAAATGGGAGTGCACCAACAAACATGAGGGAACACATGTGGATATTTTACTGATTTGGAGTTCTCATGTGGGTGTGAATTCCATAATTTAAGTGGTTATTGGTCCAACTAATCACCCTAAGTCCAAACCATAGTGTAATAATGCACAAAATGCAATAAAATTGACTAGTGACTTAGACTAAGGTACTAAGGGGTTGAAGTATTGTTCTAAAACCCTCACCTAACAAAAAATTAGTATAGATCATAACATGAAGGATTCCTTGGCAACAAATTTTCAAGTCACCTCAATACATAAATCAGAAATTTTATTTGTCCATATGAAGTGAGGAAAAAAGGAAAACCACATGGGACAAAAAATTCCATCAAGAATGGACATGGGGATGAAACCTGCAACAAATAAAATAAATCACCATCCATCACTCACTCCAAGAAAATATCTCGAGTGAGTGAATTTCTTCTCTATGAAATTATTGATGAAAATGTTAGTAGTTTGCTCGATAGATTGGCAATATTGCAGTGAAATCACACCGTCATGCACTAAGCCCCGGATGTAGTGCATATGGATATAAATATGATTTCTTCTCTACATATGAACTGTATCGATATATATCTTGATGGAACTTTGATTTTACACCCAAATTTTGGTAGGAGAATCAATTTTCACTCTAAATTCCCGAAGTATATCGTGCAACCAAACACACTGTGTAGTTGCATTGACTGCTGCCCTGTACTCGGCCTCTGCTGAAAAAAGAGAGATGATATGTTGTTTCTTACCTGACCAAAAAATAGGACCTTCAGAAGGCATGAAAACAAAACCTGAAGTTTATTTTCTGTCAATGGGATCTCCAGCCCGATCGAAATAAGAAAATCTAGCTACTTGAAGTGAAGCACTAGTTGAATAGTGCACCCCAAAATTATTTGTACCCTGTACATACTAGAGAACTATTTTTTCTTCCTTCCAATGGAGCTCATGTTGCTGGTGTATATGTATTTCTACAACTCTTACAACAAGATATACATTAGGCCTTGTATGTGTAAGATAGATAAAGCTACAAACTAGCTTCTTGTAGAGTGTAAAATCTACCAATGGAGAATCACCAAATTCACATAATTTGATGCCAAAAAAGAAAGGGAACTTGGATTCCTTATAATAATCCATGATAAAATTATTTATCAGGTTTTAAGCATAATTATTTTGACTCATCATGATGCCCCTTTTAGATTTCTCAATTTCAAATCCCAAAAATTGCCTTAGCAATCCTAGATCGATCATGGCAAATTCACTGTGTAGAGATGCCTTAATTGAACTAATTGAAGTGTTGCAGCTCCCTCTAATTAAGATGTCATCAACATAGAGAAAAATAAACTGAAAAATTCCATCATGTTTCTGTAAATATACATGTGGGTCAGATTTGCATCTAGTGAAACCAATAGAGAGCAAGAGCATCCATTTTAGCATACCAAGCCCTAGGAGCTTGCTTGAGTCCATAGAGTGATTTCTTCAACCTACAAACAAGTGAAGGATCCTCTTGGAAAATTTCATTTTTCTTCATTTATATCTATTCCTGTAGCTCACCATGTAGGAATGAACTCTTGAAATCCATATGGTGCACTTGCCAACCCTTACTAGCTGCAATTGCTAGAACTAGTCTTATGGAGTCCATCTTTGAAACGGGTGCAAATGTCTTAGTATAATCCACACCATGTACTTGAGAGTATATTTTATAAACTAATATTTCTTTGTATTTCACATCTAAACCATCAGCAGAAATTTTGGTTTGAAATATCCACTTGCATTGAAGACACTTCCTCTTGGGAGGAAGAGGAACCAATTCCCATGTCTCATTCTCTTGGAGAGAATGTAATTCTTCTTCCATTTATGTTTTCCATATTGGGTAATTATAATATTTCTGATATTACTATGGATCATATCAAATAAGCATATAATAGTGATCAACAAGATCACTTTCACTAGCAAAGGAAGCATTGTTAGATTGAGATTTAGTCTTCCTAGGATCTTGGGGATTGCCAGCCAATTCCCCTGTAGCTTGTGTGATTTTTTAATCCCACTTGGGCCTTGATGGTGACTCACATACATAAATGTAAACTAGAGCCATATAATATTTAGGAATATCATAAAAAATGGAACTTTAATCATCACTTACATCATCAAATTGTTGAGGAGAAGAACATTCGCCTGGTGCAAGCTCAAAATATGGTATTGGTTCCTCTTCGCATTGCACACTTCTCTCAACTAAATTATTCATCATGGAAGTGTCAAATATTTTTTAACCTTTTATGTCCTCACCATAACCATCCATGATGCATTCCTTTATTTATGGCTGCAAGTCCTCTCTCTTTTCAGAAGGCATTCGATCCCATGCTCTTGATCCAAAAATCCTGAAATTTGAGATATTTGGTTTATGGACAAACCATGCCTTGTAGGGAATATTTAATTTTACTTATTTGTGGAAGGATATGTTTTGTATATGTGAAACACAATTAATGGCCTCATCCCATATCTTGGGACTTATATCCCCTGCTTCAATCATTTATGTGGCCATCTCTTTGACAAATCTATTTTTCCTGCAAGTTCTAGTACATACAACACATCACTGAAGTAACGATGCTCTAGATCAATCCTACCAATTCCCTTGGTTTGGATTTCAAAGTCATCACCCATTCAAACTGTTGGGCTAGCATTTGAATGCATGGAGGAGAAGATCTCTTTGTTGGATACCATGTTTCTAGAAGGCCCTCAATGAATGATTAAGGATGAGGAATTAGAGGTACCTTCTACCAAGGCATGACATTTCTCCTTATTTTCTGAACTGGAGGTGCCATGTTTCTTCCTTGCGCTATCTGGGATAGGGGTGTTGTTCTTCTCTAGCAGCTGCGCCATCTGGTCAATGGTTTTCTTCATGCATGGTATTTCTGTATGCCATACCTTATGGAAATAGGTGCATTTGGTCTTCTCTTTCCCTTTATTGTCCTTCTCCTTAGGAGGATTCAAACCCCCATCACTGGATTTGGGTTTTTCTGATTTCTTCTTCTCTAGCATCTTCGAATTATTTTCCTTAGAATTTCCCTTGGAGGCTTTCAAAACTCCCATGGCCAAGGCTTGATACTTGTCCTTGATGGTGACCATTTGGACTATATTGTCTTTCTCTTGAGTGAGGGACTCTATGAAGCTATTTATACTTGGAATTTTCAAGTTTCAAAGTATCAACTTGCCAGAATGAAATGTGCTGACAAAGGCTGAGAATTATGGCCCCAACTTCGAAAGGATGGATAGAATCAACTAATCCTCTTTCTTATCAATGCCACATTTCTTTATATGGAGCACAAGTAACTGAAACTTGGTGAAGAAGTCATAGATAGTGTCAAAGTGTGCTAGGCTTACGCTAATGAGCTCATTCTCAAACTGGTGTCCTCTTAGTTCATCAGTTTTCCCAAAGAGTGTCTCTAGTTTTACCCAGACTTTATTTGTGGTTGTTAAAATATCTATGTGGAACAAAATCTCTCTTGAGATTATTAAATTGTGCACATATATCTATGGAAAAATACACAACTCACAAGATAGATCGCACAATTTACTCAATAATTGAAGAATGAAATAGTGGAAAATGGCTTGCAGCTGTGAATGCTTTCATTAATCAAAAAAGTAATTAGATTATAATTACAATGAAGTAAAATGGCTAAATAGCCATAAGAAATTTGAATCCACATGAGGAAATTCGAATTGATTACGCTCTACTTGACTATATGTAACTAAGACCTTGTCTAAATCATTATCGGAGGACTCAATGGTTAACTAACCTTGTCTAAACCATCGCCAGAGTTCATCGGAGTTCTAAAACACAACTCAAGTGTTACATTCAGTGTTGAATAAGGCTAATTAACTATGGTAGGTGAGAAATGCACCCCTCCTGCATGCAGCCATGCAAAACTAGCACTAACTGAATGTAGAGGACTAGAACTGAATGTAACTAACTCCTAACTTAGCTAGACTAGTCACCAACTCAACTCAACTAACCTTGGTTGGTATCGACACTCCCAGTGGCTCCTAAACTGATGCATGCAAGTGAAATCAGTGGCAGTAGGCCTCAATTAGTGTATCGCACACTTTAGTAATTGAAACACGTGCCCTAATTAGGCCAAGTGGACCCAATGGTGCTAGTGACTAAAAATAGACTGGATGGACTCCCGATTTAGACATGACTCCTGATTTAGACATATGACCAAATTGGAAAAGGGAGGATTAATAATCCTAATACCCCCCCTGAATGCTAACTTGGACAATATATGGGCTCTGGTAACTAAGACCAGAGGTCACCCATTACATCAAGTAAAATAAAGTAACAGCTTAATACAAGGAGTTGGGGAAAAAGCCACATGGGAAAAATGCCCCTCTCTATCTAAGCAGGTAGAATCAGGTCTCAAGTTTGAAAAACTTGAAAATATGTTGCTGCAATCTTCATCTATGTGAGGTAGCGAAACAACATGCATGGTTTACTGTGCACAGGTATTCTGGGGTTTGGTATGTAGACTTCTCTTTCTTCTCCAAAAATGATGATGGAAGGAAGGAGGAATGTAACCTTTGTATCTTGTTGGATGAAGAGGTGTATTATCATATCCATTCTTCTGAATGTAGTGAGACTGAGCCCTTCCCATATAGCATCTCAGAGGGAATATATTTCATCTCTCTAAAGGAGGTAAGATTGCATAGCATAGCGCAAGGGTCTTTCCTTTCTGAGTGTCAGGTGAGTTTCTAGTCATCTTCCTAGCTTCCAGTTTGGAAGTAGGGAGTGAATCTAGATCTGAATCGCCCTAAATCTAAATCTCATAAAATAATAAGGATGGATCTACAATACTAGTAAGAGCTGTAAAATAAATAGATGCAATGATTTTACCTTCCCTTGCAAGTGGTTGCTGAGAGTGCACTGGTTCTGAAGGAGGCATGAAATGTGAGAACTCATATGCTTTTGAGGCATGATTTGCAACACCCTTCGCTATGATGTTCCCAATAGATATATCTGTCATATCCACTAAGTCAAGACAAAATATCACTCACTTTGGAGATCCAATATGGGTCATTTGGTAGACATATAATAGGTTTGAAGCTAGGGAGGGAACAAATAGCACATCTTTGAACCTTCCATGTTCAAGCTTGACAGAGCCCTTCCCTTTTGTTTGGACTTTACTTTTATTTCCCATCAGAATAATAGGACCATCAAAGGACTAAAAAGAAGAAAATGATTCTCTGGATGCATCCATATGATTGGAATCTCTAGAATCAATGCAAAACACATGAGTTGATGAGCAGCTAGCCTTCAGTGCATGGACTTTCCTTTGGTATTCGTCATCTTCTTATTCAGAGTCATCCTTCCTTGGAATAGTAGGTGGAGAAATGTTATGTTTCTTCAAAAGAAGATCCATTTCATCAAGTTGTCTTCTCATACATGAGCTTTTTGAATGAAAGCCCCTTCCACAATGAGAGAAGAGGACCTTGCCTTTGCCATTCTTCTTGCTTCTCTTCGAACCTGAAGGTTCCTTTGGCTGCTCTTTATTCATAGGAGACTCATCTCTTTGCTTCCCTTTATCATTTTCTACCTTATCTCCTATTGCAACCAGAGCTTGATCTTTGGAAGATCAAATTATCCCCATTTGGATCAATTTATCATTCTCAGAAGGGAGAGATTGGATGAAGGCATCAAGAGTATGAATCTTCCAATTTGGAGTAGTGAGCCACACTGTTTGAAATATTGATACAAAGACTAAGTAGTCTGCATTGAGCTTTGTGAGAATGGAAAGGATGAGATGATCCTCATCCTTCTCCACTTTGCATTGCTTCAACTGATATATCAGTTTCTTGAAATTTGTGAAGAATACATTTAGAGATTCGAAGTTGGATGGATTAAGAGTGATTAGATCATTTTCTAGCTGGTGGACCCTCATCTCATCCTTGTTATCAAATAAGGAGGAAAGCTTGTCCCAAATCTCCTTGGGAGTCTTCAATCCTTGGCTGTCAAATTGAATATCTCAAGAGATTGAGGAGAATAAGTATCCATGAGCTTCATCAAGCCTGTTCCAGTACTTTTCTTTGTCATGATTAAAAACTAGCACTACCTCTATTTCTTCTGTGAGTATGAAGAGCTTCTTGATGTAGAGCAGTACCCCCATGTCTTCCTTTCACTATTGATAGTTTAAGAGAGTGATAGGATCTACTGGGTGAACCATTTTGAATGCAGTAAGAAGGACTGAGCTGCAGTAGCGAATGCTGTGAGAAGAGCTTATAATCTGTCACACAATCAAACATACAAAGTAAGGTTGACAGTATGCATTTTTGGAATTTCCTTCACACCTAGAATAGTTGACCAAGTAAGCTTGATCAACAATTTCCTAACTTGGGATATTAAGGGGTAAATTCTCTCCTTCTGGTGCAGTACTGGAAGTAGCAATTCTGCTAAAAAAAATGATCAAGATGGAGATATGAGGAGGAGAGGTGTCTTGTCCACTGAGGATGTGATACCATATTAAATTGATCACATATATCTATGGAAAAACACACAAATCACAAGATAGATCACACAATTTACTCAGCAATTAAAGAATGAAACAGTGCAAAATGGCTTGCAGCTGTGAATGTTTTCATTAATGAAAAAAGTAATTAGATTATAATTACAATGAAGTACAATGGCTAAATAGACACAAGAAATTTGAATCCACATGAGGAAATTTTAATTGATTACACTCTACTTGATTGTAGGTAACTAAGACCTTGTTTAAATCATTATCGGAGGACTTAATTGTTAACTGACCTTGTCTAAACCATCACCAGAGTTCATCGGAGTTCTAAAACACAACTCAAGTGTTACATTCAGTGTTGACTAAGGATAAATGACTGTGGTAGGTGAGAAATGTGCCCCTCCTGCATGCATCCATGCAAACCTAGTGCTAAATAAATATAGAGGACGAGAACTAAATGTAACTGACTCCTAACTTAGCTTGACTAATCACCAACTCAACTCAACTGACCTTGGTTGGTATCGACACTCCCAGTGGCTCCTAAATTGTAGATATTGGTCTAGGAGGCTCCTAAAATGATGCATGTAAGTGCAATCAGTGGAAGTAGGCCTCAATTAGTTTTCCCCACACTTTAGTAACTGAAACATGTGCCCCAATTAGGCCAAGTGGACCCAATGGTGCTAGTGACTAAAAATAGATCAGATGGAATCCCGATTTAGACATGACTCTTGATTTAGAAATATGAACAAATTGGACAAGGGAGGATTAATAATCCTAATAGAGATAACCAGGAATAACAATCCATATGATTACTTGGCTTTCTCTACAACAGAGTTTGGCTCCACCTCTATACCCATGGTAACTCTATAGAGACCCTTCGATATCAATTGAATAACCATATATAAATTCCATTTGAAGAATTTGAAAGGTGTTAGCAATATGTCAGTATCTTCCATTTTGACCTGTACTAATGGAGATGAAATTCCGAATGTCCTGCAAAAACCACTCAATTTTATCTGAAATTTCTCTAAAAATGTAGCTCAAAACTCTAAGAATTGATCCGCAAATAACTAAAATCCACTCAAATTTGATACCATGTGATAATTTTGATCTACCAGAAGATCTAGGATCCTTATAGAAACTCACAAGTCAAATTTGATGCAAAAATAGCAAAACAACATTGAAAGAGAAGCAATTTACACATGCAATGTGAACTGAAACAGGTTATTATTTGACTTCCTAACATTAAAAAATGTTAGTAACAGGTTTATATTACATATGAAGTGGTTCCTAAGGCTTGGGAAACCCAAAATGTCTGTATATGTGAAATGGCCAAATTGGCCTCAATCCCCCCTTGGTGGGACACACACGCTCCAAATCAGCCCAAATGGCCACAAATTGTTGTGTGGACGTGGTTTGGTGACATGGAGAAATAATAACACTTTATCATGCATGGGTGTGCAAAAATAGGAGGGTTAGAGGCTCTAGGTGGCATTAAATGCACCAAATCAATACAGAATTGGACAAAATCCACCTTTGGCGCTCCTAATCAGCCAAACTGTCCACATTCAATGAATGGGAGCACACCAGTAATGAAAAGGGTGCATGTCTGGATGGTTTACTGATATGGAGTGCTCATGTGGGTGTGATTCCATAATTTAATTGGTTATTGGTCCAACTAAACACCCTAAGTCCGAACCATAGTGTAATAGTGCACAAAATGCAATAAAATTGACTAGGGACTTAGAATAAGGTACTAAGGGGTTGGATTATTGTTCTAAAAAGTTTGAAATAAGTTAATATCATTAAAACCTATGAATGTTTTCCCCATAAAGGTAGAAGTGGAGAAACTTCTCTAAGAAAACTTCATGTATCTTATCCCTTTGACCGAATGGGTGTCTAATATGGTACCCATCTATAAAAAAAGAAGGGAACATTAGATTTTGCACTGATTTTTAGTACCTAAAATTAGCATGTCCTAGCGAGTGACTACCCTGTCCCATTCATTTTTCTAATTAATGTGTTGGAAATGAGATTTTCTAATTTATGGACAACTTCCCAAGGTACAATTAGATTCAAATTTGATCTATAGATCAACACAAAATTTCTTTTATATTCCCTTGGGGTACATTCACATATATGAATATGTCATTTGGAATAAATAATGTTAGACCAACATTTAAACGTGCTATATCTTATGCTTTTCACAAATCAAGAAAAGTGTAGAGGATTATCTAGATGACCTAATGCACAAGTCTGGCAAGAGGGTGGATCACCACAAGCACCTTAGGGCTATGTTTGATATATTTCATTACTAAAAGAATCAACTAAATCCTCATAAGTTCATTTTGTAATGTCATTTTAGTTTGATGACTCAGTTTCATCCTATCAAAAGATGGAATTATGGTAAATCATTTCAAGGTTGAGGCAATAATCTAGTTTCCTCCCCTGTGTAACTTGCATCAGTTACAGAGCCTTCAAGGGAAGGTCAGCTTATTACAACAACTCATTGCTAATTATGTTGAATTCCAAAGGGTTTCATGTTTCTACTTAGGAAAGGTGCCCCTTTAATATGGGACGATAATGCTTAGAAATATTTTGATGCATTGAAAAAGGACTTGATTTCTTCCCCACTATTGATTCCTTTAGAATATAACAAATATTTCTTCTTGTATATAGAAACATATGAATCAATGGTCGAAATAGTCCTGGTCCAATAAAATGGTTCTCATTGAGAAAATTCAAGTTATTACCTAATTAAGAACTTGGTATGTCTTGAGCTAAAGTATTCCTATGTTGAAAAAATGACATTAGTTGTCGTGCATGCACTACAAAGGATTCAATAATACATTATCCTTAAAATAATGATTTTCATTGTAGACATTAATCGATTTCAACACATCTTGTCTTGACAAATTGTAGGCGGCAATTAGTATGATTAATGGATGGGAATTATTCAAGAGTTTGGCCTAGATTTTGCATAATCCAAATCTAAGAAGTCCTTGTATTTTTTCGAGTTAATGTTAGATATTCCTTGAGATGATGAGGGTATAGTGGAAAATGAGTGATTACCTAATGAAATTTTTTTCCTCATCTACTTGCAGGACCCCTGGTATAGAAACATGTTGATTTACCTACAATCACAATGGGTCCCTACTCAATCTTCTCATGAAGAAATATGTAAAAAAGACATTATGTCATCGTTGGAGACATATTATATCATTAAGGAATTGATACTATCTTAAGACATTGTATAATTCATGAGGAAGTAGAAAACACTCTTAATGATTTCCATGGTGGATCATATGGTGGTCATCAATTTGGATTTCCAAAACTGAAAAGATTTTGTGTGCGGGTTAATTCTTTCCCTCAATTTTCAAATAATGTATTGAATAAGTTAAGAAATTAGATCCTTGTTAGGTGTTTACCAAGAAAATTTGCATGCATTATTCTCTACTCTATCCAATCATCAGTGTCGATCCCTTCACAAAATGGGGGATAGACTTCACAACCTGTAATCCAACATCGAGAAAAACCCATAAATACATTATTGTGGTTGTTGATTACTTTACTAAGTGGGTTGAAGCCATGGCTACCTTTACATGTGTTGGTGAAACTACATCACACATCATGTTTAATCATATCATAGCTCATTTTGATATACCCAAAAATATTATCACTAACAATGGTAGTCACATTGAAAACAAAATGATGACAAAGATTCCTAAGAATCTTGGTTTTTGGAAATATTTATCCTCATGATTCTATCGTCAAACAAATGCACATGTAGAGGAAGTCAATAAGTACTTGAATACCATTTTCCAAAGGACAATGAGTAAGAACAATAAAAAATGGAATATAACTCTTTACCTAACTCCATGGGCATATCGAACCTCTATGAAGAATGGATTATGTTTTACTCCTTTACAACTCATACATGGTCTAGAGGTTATGTTACCCATATATTGTGATGTCTCATTGTTGAAACTAGGTATTGAGTTCTTAGCAGATAAGACCCAGTTAAGAGAAAGTTTAGTTACTTGTACTAATTGGATGGGAATAGAAGAGATGCAACTATTTCTAAGAAAATCATGAAGGCTTGGTATGATAGATATTCCCATCCTCATGTATTCTATGAAGGCTATATGGTGCTTGTCTACGACCAATAGCATGAGGATCTAGGGCTTGGTAAATTCATGTCAATGTGGCTTGGTATTTATATCGTAAAGTGAGTGTTAAATAAGGGACCCTATGAGCTAGAATATTTCAAATGGATTATTCTAGGGAATCGAAATGAGCTCTAGCTAAAGAGGTATTATGCTTGGACCCTAGAGATTGGGAAAAATCCTCTTGTACTCATTGTATTATAAGTAGCTTATATTGTTTTCAATTTTATGATTTTTATTATTACTATCCATCTCTCATATCTCTATCTACTCAATTGACATGTCATTAGATCCACCTATGTTTGTGGGATACATAGATGGAGCCTGCCGTCACACTCAGAACATGGATTTTCTAGCTTGGCTAATCTACGATTCCATAGTCTATTTTGTTAGATTTGGTGGAGTGTATCTAGGTCCAACTACTAATAACATCATTGAATATAGTTCCATGATCAAGTTAATTTTGGGGGAGATTTCACTCAAGATCCAATAATTAACTACCCTCATATATTCAGAACTAGTTGTGTCACGGTCACAATGGATTTTATTCTATTTGTCATCCAACGTTACTATAAACAATTATGAGGATGCATCTTCTTGAATTCCACTTTGAATTTATTACATATGTTTAGATGCTAAGAATATTTATGATACATTAGCTAACTATGTATTACATAGACATTTGACACATAATTGAAACAAAATACTAAAAGAACAAGATCATGCACACATTGTACATATGGTATTATGGATGATAAAAAGAGTCTTTCATTAATATAAAGGTAGTTCCATCAAGGTAAAGAAAAACAAAAAAAAATATGAGTCATAGTACAAAACTAAGGACCCATGGCCCTAAAAAGGTGCATATATGCATCGAACATGCACAAAATGTCCATGATGGACTGGAAAGAAGTACAAAAACATTGATTGGATTTATTTGTGTGCCTCTGTTGTGTCTATTTAACAAATGACACATGTAGAAACTTGTCTAAACAACCTTATCCACCAGGAAGGAACCCCTACCATGTATTATTGCATAGCTTGCGACAAGTTCTCAATTCAGGTAGTAGGAATGACATGGGTAAGGAATCATAGTTTCTCATAGGCAAAAGCTAGAGTAGCCTCCACTCCTTCCTCTACCCATCTCATCTCATCATAAGTAATACTGATCGACAAACTACTCTGTTCCAATGTTTTCAACATAGTCAAAGTTTGTCATTAGGATCATATAAACCCAAATATATTCCTCTTCAACATTTCAATATTTCAAAATACAAAAAAAATGAAATATATACAAAAATATCACTCACCAATCCTTCCCCATGTAGATCCAGGAGGAAGCACTAGGTACATATTTACACTGAAGTCAAGATGTGTGTATGAGAAGTCCTCTATGATTGAAAACTTCTTGATCCATCACTAAAGAAACTCAACATAAAATATAGAAGGGGAAACCCTCGTCCCAGTCAAAGCGTAAGATCATTCCATTGGCACATCTAGGGCACTTGATGCTCCGGTGGTGGGAGTGATACATTTGAGCTCATGGTTGGAATAACTCAATGAAAAATGATACTAAGATATTCCTTTATCTGATGTTCTTGTTCTTGCTAGTATTGCATTCAATGAGTTGACTCTCCATGTTGTTCAATAAACATATGCACTGGTCAAACATTGTGGGTTGATGGAACTCAACCCTAATGTGCATGAAACCTTGTGAGGCCATGTGTGCCTGACTTTGTTGGGCTATAGGGCAGACCTGGGTTTATACCATTAAATTCGCACCAACAAAAGACCCACAGTGTTGGCCCTTTCGACAACAACCTGCGAACAAGTTGCAGTCTCACCCGAAACAGCTATGGGGTGCCGCAGAATCAGGTTTCTGCAAGTAGAAGAGGGATATTACTGTAGCTTTAGCCTTAACAATTTATAATTACACAATATAGAAATTCAAAAATACTTAAATAACTTTGCAATTATATAAACAAATTTGCTTAACCCTTAGCTGGGAATTCACAGCGAAGCTATTAATTAGCAGTGATCTTATTTATCAAATATTTACTTATCAATGCATAAAGAACATAACAAAAACAACACAAAAGAACCACAACACCAGATATAACATGGTTCACCCCCAGTTTAGGGGCTACGTCCATAAAACTGTGTTTTATTCAACTCTTTACAAAAACCATAGTTCTGATCGACGCACTCAGCTGCAGATCCTTTCAATTCCTCAAGCCACGCACACAGCTGCAGGCCTCTACACACACAACTGCAGATCTTCTTAACCACCCAAAATCCCTCTATGCACACAACTGAGACTTAACCTTTCTTACCAAACAAATCTTAGCTTTGTATCAATTCATCTTACATTAAAAGCCTAAAATGACTTCTTTACAAGAGTGCTTATTTATAGTGCACTTATTACAAAACCATGGGATGAAACCATGGGCACCCCGAACCCTAAAACCTGGATTTAAACCATGGGTTTATTACAAAAAGAAGACTTTGACTTAACCCCAACACCCTAAGGCTATTTTGAGTCGTAACTCTTCTTACAAACTTACAAAAACTGTGGAGTTACCAAAATGAGGGACCGTTAAGGTGCGCACCCCAACAGGCCCCTAAGACTCACCAGTGTCCCATCCCGGGACACTCTGCTGCTCTTTTGGTAGATGGACCTTGATGGAAAATATAGTAAACTACTTGTTTAGGCTGTGCATGATATCCTCGGCTGCCTGCTCCTTCTCAACTAACTCCTATAGTGCTGATGTTGATGCTTCACTAGATTTTTCTTGTGCAAATGCATCATAGTCCTTCAGAACTTTGAGCTGGTTGTCTGCAGTAGTGCTCAACTCCAAGGATTCATTGATAAGGGGCTACATATAATTTTCCAACACTGTTGCTTTTGCTCTGCATGACTCGATTTCCTGTTAGAGTTCTTGGCTTTGTTTTACCTTGAGCATTTTCTGCATAGGAGGCAGAGTCTTAATTTCGGCCTTGACTACATCCAGTGCTGTTTGTCGCTACTTGATTACTTCTTGCATCTCTTCAACTTCAGGATTTTCCTATAAGGTTGTCCAGGCTTCGACACTGTCCTCTAGAAGCTTTGCTGCACTGCTTACAAGGTCAGATATTTTTGTTGCTAAAGCTTGAATGTCCCTGTGACGCTGCTCCCTAACCTCTAGGGGACTTTCTAGTTTGATGCGAAGTTGAAGCTCCGCAAGCTAGGCCTCATGTTCTGCTTTCAGCATCGCTACCTGGTTCTGTGACTGTAGTGCATAGTCTTTCAACTTGACTATCCTTTTCTCTATTTCTTCTTCGGCCTATATGTCGAAGTCAGGGAGACTTCGACATGCCTCATCCACTACTCGCGCTAGTGTGACCTGCTTAATTTCTATTGCATTCTTCCTCTGATCTGCTTCCTGCAGCTATGCTGCGAGGTGCTCACTCTGCTCTGTGGCATTTTGTAGCTGTGCGTGTGAGTAATTGTCTCATTCTTGAATCTCCTTCATGACAGCCAGCTGACAAAGATGCAACTTCGTCATAGACATCTTAGTCTAGTATATTCCCACTATCATGCTCATCTCTGAGCGAGATGCTGCGTCGGTTATTATGAGAGATGTGCTTGACACTTGTCCCTTCTTTTCTCTAGCCGGCCATTTCCTTGTATCTGACTACATGCTTGTTGGGGTACTGCTTGTTGTAGCACCAGTCAGTGATTTTCCTGTGAGTTCCCTTAGTTCTGAAACTCCCCGAGCTACGCCGGTAATTGCACTAAGGTGTGTATCTACAAACTCAGACCATTTCTTGGTGAGAACTATTGTGGTCTTCGAAAGAGCCTGATTAAGCTCCTCACTTGTCAGGGTGGGCTCTTCATCGATATCTTTTTCCTTTGATTCCTTTTCTTTCTTCCTGGAATGGAGCTTGGTCACTTCTACTACTTCTGGAGACTTGCGCTTGTTTGGCTGGTCAGGGTCTGAGGCAGTTTTAACTGAGTCTTCTTCTTCGTCTTCATTTCCACCATCTCCACCCTGGTCACTTTCAGTCTGCTGTGACTCAGTTTGTTCATCACTGTCCTCCGATGGGTCTTGCTGCTGCATCTGACTAGGGCCTGCGCCCACATTTGTAACTAGGGGAATTGGAATGGTGGGTTTTGTTCCTGTGTCCTTCAACCATTCAGGTAGCCACTACTGAACTACTGTGAGGATGTCTTCTTTGGTTACTACATATTGTAACTCAAACCATTGATTATTTTGATCTGCGCGGGCTTGGATGAAAATATGATGCATGTCGGCGCTGAAGTTGGCTGCGTCGACATATTGAGAGAAGATCTCATTAGTGAGCCGTGGTGTTTTCAGGATCTCATAGGATATGCTCATGGCGTAAAAGGTGAATACAGTGTTCATCATTTGCTGGGATTCTTTGTCCTGCAACACTCAGAGAGATGCATACTTTGCTACACCCGACATGCTTGAAGGTATTTCAATAAACTGTGCTTCGATGGGTTCTTTCCACCCAATCAGTGCAATAAGTACTATCAGCCATGAATAATGAAATGGTATACCTTTTTCATGTGTGTTGCGGGCATATTCAAGGAATTCCTTGGAAATGTACGCTACCCAGTTGTAACTGTAACCTTCCATGCAATTTGCAGCAGTACAGACAATTGGGGCAGGTACTTCATATGGTCTGCATTTCCTCATTAATTTGTAGGCTAAGAGCTCCGCGGAAAATCGAATGTTGTGGTGTTGAATGGCTGAGGTTTGATACCCTCGCTTCCCTTTCGTCATCCTGAAGCGTTCCTTCATGCTTTGTGCTAGCTTTACATCTTCATGTTTTCCCAAAAACTCAATGCCAGGGTCAGGCCCTTCCTTCAGCAGGCCCGTAATCCGGTGGATAATTTCTCCATTGATAGCAATTTTTTGGCTTCCTATCCATAGGTGCCCATCATGCATAAGTGTCAATAATTTCTTGACCACCACAGTCACCTATGTGCTACGACCAAAGTGGGGAACATCGAGCATCTTCAGCAGACCAGCTTGATGCAAGCCAGCAACCCACTGCTGCACTTCAAGTAATGTTTCTCCAGTCTCAAGGTATTTGAAAAAGTGTAAGTATGTTCCTGGTGTGAACTGTGGAAATTTCCCATGATCATTCGTATCATGGTCGGCATACTTAAGCCAGTTTATTTTTCCTGTCATGGTCCCGACCAGCTGCACACGCGGTGGCAGTGAAGGGGTGCGTAAAGTGAACTTCTTTGTCCACCAAGGTAGCAGAACCCCTGGTCGGATGGGCTGGAGATATGGTGGATGTGGTGGGGAAATGTTCTCATCCCCTTCAGGTGGGATCTCTACTGAACCAAATGGATTCATCTCAGGATCCTATGACGTTTTCCCTGATTGCTTGTGTCTATCTTCATTCTTCTTAGAGCGAACTTCTGGCTTAAACTTTTTCCTAGTAGATCATGTCTGCATTGGCTGAGTTGGTGCTGGAGGAGTCTCTTCACAGGGTTTCGACACAGGTGGGTGGCTGAAGAGGTTCGGCAAACCCGTCTACTCAAATTCTCTCAACAGTTCCTGAAACTCATGATCAGCTGACATGGATCCAATGTTAAAACTCAAGGAGATGCGAAATGCGAACTTCGCTGGTGTAGGTGCCTTCTTATAGAATCCATCAACTAGATCGGTCATAACTTTGCATTGATGGTACCGAATCGAGTAGAGATCTTGTCCAAACGGAGGTAGATTTTCCCAGATCGCATTAATATAGGCAATTAATACAGAGAACGGATCGGTGCCGCCAATTTTGATTTCTTCCAACAGTCATATTTTAAGTTTCGACAAATCTTTCCTTCTTCGACACAAGCAGGGACTCTGGCAATGTCAAAATAAGGACATTCGACAGTTCCTGGTACCAGCTTCAGCTTGGCTTCGAGCTTCAACCCATAACAGAATGTCTTCAACCACCTCGATGATTCCTTCCATTTTTGAGAGTCCTGTCAGAGATAGGTCCTGATCTTCATGGAGAAGTTTGGTCACTTTGATCACCATTTCGTCATCCCAATAATCTCCAGTGGTAGCATATTTAGGGTTTTCTTTTGACCCAATGTTTACGGTCCACGTCTTTAGGGGCTGAGTCACTTCATGTGCTTCGACTGCTAGTCCATGTACTTCGTAGTGTTCTTCTGACTCAGGAATGTTAACGTTGCGGGGATCGTCATCCTCGTCAATTACGAGGTTATAACATTCTACTGCATTGGATTCATGTTTCTTCCAATCATATTGGTATTCTCCTATTTCTTGATCATCAAATACTTTAGTATGTATCAACCTAACAACTGCGTCCAAAGCAGGAGAAACCTCATTAATAGAAAATGTCAGCACAAAACTGTCAACGACACTATCCCAACTTACAATACCATGGCAAAGATCGACCTCCGCATACCAGTTCTTTGCGATAGGTTCCAGGGTGTGCACAAACCTATGTACCCACTCTTCACGAGGTACATACTTTCATGCTTCATAGCATTGCTCCAAATGTCCCTGAGGGCTGGTCTTACCATTAAACCTGCTTCGCACCTCCTGAGGTTGGTCCTTGAATCTTAGGCGAAGGGACTTCTGGCATGCTTCCCAACTAGGAATGTACTTCTTATGACCATCCCACCATCTGGCTGCTGTGGCTCTGAATGCTGAATCTAAAGTCTCCATTTTCTGTGAGTCTGGTACCTGCTCTCAGAATTACATAATAAACTCTTCTGGGTCTATTGAACCATGAAAAATAGGTAAGGTTCTTGTCTATGAACTAAGACATCTGAGAGACTTGGTAATTCTTGCACAACGATGTCCATGTAGATCATACAATCTATTCTACCAATTCTCTAGGCTGTCATCTGAATCCGTCATGCAGGAGCTATCACACTACCAATCCATGATACCTTCGGCAATAGGATCAACATAATCTTCTTCCTTCGTTGTGATATTGTAGATATGGTCCAACACATATTGGTCTTCATCTTTTGCTGGCTCTATGTACCTCTTTCCTTGAGACGGATCCAAGGGTACTATGACTCTTAGAACTTGCCCTTCAAAATTCATCTTCCTCTTCTTCAGGTTGATTACTGCATCATTATCTATTGCCCATTCAATGCCTAACAGTGCTAGATAGGGGATGCTGTCATCAATGATTTCAATTACCTCAAAGTCTGCTAAGGTACTGACTCCATCAATATCTACTGATATACTAGGGAGTCTTCCTAGGGGCACAATCTTCTGCTGATTGGCTAATCTCAATTGTATAGGGGACCATTCCAGAGTAGGTTTTCCCATTTGTTCCCATGTCTGCTTACTTAGGACATTTACTTCTGAGCCTAGTTCCAAGATGACATCAGTCATGTCATACTCTCCTATATGAGCATTCAATCTCATTTCCCTACCAGTTCTTCTGACTCTATGAACAGTTTTTTCCTTACTAAAACTTCGCTGAGGTTCGCAAGAAGCAATAACTTTCTGCAACTCATTTAAAGCAATCTGATTTCTTAAGATCTTCATGCAACTTTGTAAAAAGGAGGACAATGTACTTACTTTATCCGTCGAAGCTTCTTGTGGCTACAACTGCTGTTGAGGTTGTTGTGCAGGTGCTACTGATGTGTTGGTGTCAGCAAAGTCTCTCTTGGCTTCCATAAATGTCTCTTTTTCTCTGTCGACATCAAATGCTGGGATTTTTTCTGGGGACTTATGAACCCAAGCTTCGGCAGGCTGTTTCTCCTTGTTCTGCACTTCTATCGTAGCTTTACTCCTGGTAACAACATTAATGGCTGGGACAGGTCATTTCTCCACAGCAATCAGCTGAATATTCTGAGTAGGGGCACTATTTCTTTCTTGAATTTTGGCTATCAAATGTGGGTATTGCTCAATCTCATGGTTGACAGCTCTGCAATATCGACATGTCGTAGTTGGGTTCGGACAGTCTCTAGCTAGATGTCCTACCTGGTTACAGTTATAACACACAACATGGCCTCGTCCTCTTCCAGCCATACCACCACGACCGTGACCTCCAAAAGTTCCTCGACCTGATGTACTACCATGGTAGCCATATCCATCATTGCCTTGTCCATCATTTTGTACCCGATACGCATCATAAGTGCGTTCTCTCATGAGGTCAAAGCTGCAACACTCATCTTCGTTATGTCCCATGGACTTACATAATTTGCAATAAGGGTTCTTAGGGACTTGCACATACCTCTGCAGAAGATAGCAGTCTTTAGGTTGATGCTGGCCAGTTTCCCTACAGAGATCACAATATAGAACACTCAGGTTGAACGGGTTTGGTGCACTAGAATTCAAGAAATTTCTTACCACAGGGCACTGTTCCTTGTCGTTACCTTCTATCCGACAACTTGTACACCAAACCTCTTCGTGACTAGCTTTCTCTTTTTTCATATCGCGAAGCTCCAGAGCCATCGCTGCCAACTGTGCTTGTATTTGAGTGATACCAGAATTATCTTCGACAGGGGCTGTTTCAAGCTTCATCGCAATTTCCAAAGCCTCCTGCTGATCCGCAACCTTCTGTTGCGTGAGTGGAGTCCTGATGTGCAGTAACAAAGCTACGATGAACCATTCCTTATGTTGCGCTGGTCCAATAGTGAAACTAACTTGATCTAGCAAAACTTTGAACCTCTAATCAAATTTCCACACTGATTGTCCTTGCTGCTGCTGAATTTCCTTTAGTTCAGTGATGCACTGTGATTCTGATTTAGGCTTCTTAAAGTCCTTTATCAATGCTGCTTTTATATCTGCCAAGCCATGGTTCTGAGTATTGGAAAACTTCATGAACTAGGTCAAGGCGTGGTCTCTAAAAGAAGTAACCAACTGCACTCTTTGTGTATCTTGATCTAGAATGTTCTTAGTAGTCCACACTGCTTCACATAAAAACTAGAACTGTTCTAGATCCTCTGATCCAGTTCCTTTGAAAATATGGAGCTTAATATCATCATTCATGTGGGCCATCATAGATCTAGGGGGGGAGGGAGGGGGCCTGGTATGAGGCGGAGGGGAACTTACTAGGGTAGACTGACCTGCGACAGGAATACTCTGGCTAGGGTTACTTTTATACTGCGACGGGTTATCAGGGATAACAGGTCTGCACTCCAGGGTTACCAGAGGGTTTCCAATAGAAGGGGATTCTTCAGGCTCTGAATCTGCTGGACTGACGGGGGTAGACTCAGTATTTTTACCTAGGGTATAGGACTCAAAATTTCTCTTGTACCTTTCTCCACTTCATAGAAAACCACTTTGCTCGTCGAAGGTATTTTCACTTGCAAACATAGGTTAGTACTACTAAATATAACAGTCTGATTCAATGAGAAATATACCTTTTTCAGCCAATAACATTTTAATTCTCAAAATAAATGAATTCAAATACTTACCCTGTGGGCCTTTGAAAAACTTCCGCTCGGCTTCGCTGAAGGATGTACTTGTGTCAATAGCAAACTCTGTCACAAATGCCTCAAGGGTTCGCGTTGTCCAGAAATCAACAGCTCAGGATATCTCGTTGTTCACCCTTTTCAATATAGTAATTCTTGCAGGGGTCCAATCAGGAAATTGACCTTCTTGGAAGTTCGTCCTTCTCTTTTCCATCCTGGATAACCACTGGTGCAACTATACGTGGATAGTACCAAAGAAAACTTCATAAACATCAGAAAAAATGTACCTTTTCAAAAAGTTGTTTGCGCTACGACGCGGATCTTTGTTCTCTTGCTTAGCAAATTTCAAATAAGTCTTTTCAATCCAAGCACCGATTTCTTGCATTGAGGGTCTCCACAACATAGCCCTCTAGGTATGACGTAAACCCCTCTTGAGCAGATACTGAGTTCAACCGGCAACGGAACCAATTTTTTGGGCTATAGGGCAGACCTAGGTTTATACCATTAACTTCGCACCAACAAAAGACCCACAGTGTTGGCCCTTTCGGCAACAACCTGCAAACAGGTTGCAGTCTCACCTGAAATAGCTATGGGGTGCAACAGAATCAGGTTTCTGCAAGCAGAAGAGGGATATTACTGTACCTTTAGCCTTAACAATTTATAATCACACAATACAGAACTTCGACAATACTTAAATAACTTCGCAATTAGATAAACAAACAGTTACTTTCTTAACCCTTAGCTGGGAATTCACAACGAAGCTATTAATTAGCAGTGATCTTATTTATCAGATATTTACTTATCAATGCATAAAGAACATAACAGAAATAACACAAAAGAACCACAACACCAGATATAACGTGGTTTACCCCCAGTTTAGGGGCTACATCCACAAAACTGTGTTTTATTCAACTCTTTACAAAAACCACAGTTCTGATTTGCGCACTTAGCTACAGATCATTTCAAGTCCTCAAGCCGCGCACATAGCTACACGCCTCTGCACACACAGCTGCAGAGGTCATCCACGCACATAGTTGGGAATTATCCTTTCTTACCAAACAAGCCTTATCTTCGTATCAATTCATCTTACATCAAAATCCTAAACTGACTTCTTTACAAGAGTGCTTATTTATAGTGCACTTATTACAAAACCATGGGCTGAAACCATGGGCACCTGAACCCTAAACCCTGGATTTAAACCATGGGTTTATTACAAAAAGAAGACTTTGACTTAACCCCAACACCCCTAAGAATATTTTGAGTCATAACTCCGCTTACAAACTTACAAAAACTGCAGAGTTACCAAAATTAGGGACCGTTAAGGTGCACACCCCAACAGACTTTTTGGTCCGTAGAGAAAAAATGTGTTCACATACTCTCTCTTCATATTGAACCGTTAAGATTCACTTTGGACCCTCTCTATGAAAGTCCATTTAGAAAGTAGATATCACCTACCATGATCTCCAAAACCTATCCATTTATGATGAAACCACCCTAATCAGGGTCCCAATAGTGGATCAAAACTTACAATAAGCCCTTTTGGGCCCTCATGTAAGAGACTCAAAACAATTTAAGCAATCCATGATCATGAGGAGAAATTATAGTCAAAGGATATCCTAGAGCATCATGGTCAAGGTATTCATGCCAATGCTCCCTCACTGCTCCCTCCATACAATATCCATATTCACAAGAAAGTGGAACTTTTATCCAAGGCACAAGTTTTTCCTTGTTTTACCATCCATTCACACACATTTCTCTAACCAATCATGAGCATTCACACCTATTGAACTTGATAGGTGTGAATATATGGTTCATTCATTCTCCATGAGAGCATTAGGAATGAATAAGCATTTTGAGAAGTAAAGTGATGTTAGAAACCAAAATCATAGACTAAAATATATTAAAAAAATGGATGGAAATTAAGGGTAAGAGATTATGTAAATACCTATAATTGACAAAAGATCGATTTGTGACTCGATTATTCCGTAATAAACAACTAAAAAACTAGGGCACAAAATCTCCAAATGGTAAAACACAATGCTAAAAGAGAATTATGATTTAATTTTATCATATTATTTGTTTATATGAAATTTTTAGGTACTTTGAGATAGTTTTTTACCCTCTTTTTTAAAGCTTAAGTCTAATACTAATGCCACTTTTCCTATTTTCTGACTAATTTGGACATGAGAATGAGAATTAAGGCTCATTTTTTCCAATTGGTAATCTGATTAAAAGGTTTTTATCCTAAAATTTCATATATCATAGTCCATTTCCATAAATACATAATTTAAACCATCCCTGCCATATTTTTTATGCCTTGGGATCACAACACATGGAATTGCGACAATAGCCCTTTGTCCTTAGAAAATTTCTAAATTTTATGTTAGAGATGACAAACACATGGGTTCTGTTAACACCGGAATTGAATAAAAGGTTGCGGAAGGGTTCGCTCCTGGGTAATAGCAAAACCACTTTACATTGCACCTCCGACCCTGTGTAGTCAAAGAGGGATCTCTCGTTCGTCACCAGAATAGCTCCACATAAGGTTGTCAGTCTTGTGTGTCACCAAGGTCTACTTCGCAAAGGATTTTCAATCAGTATAATCAGGGGGCTAGGATCTTGAATGGGGCAAAGTATGTTGAGAAAGGTGCATGGCGAGATTATCAGGGGATAAGGGACCATGGGCAAATGGAGTCAAAACCTGCGCAAGAAATGATTATAGAGGGAAATAATGATGAAAGGTAGCAAACAGAGGCAAGATAGTTGTTGATTTCCCAATCAGGATATTTTAGCGAGCGTCTTAGAGGGCAAGGAGGGACAGTACATCACATGGAGCATCAGCGAGATGAATTCCATATAACTTTAGAAGAACTGTTGTTAATTTCTGGAACAGCAGTCGGAGCATAACAAGTATGATTTATGAACCACTATACCCTATCTTACAGGCATGAAAAACAATAAACAAAATGGAGTGGAAACAAGAAAACACAATTTACACGTAAAGGAAAGCACTTATTGGGAAAAACAACAACACAGGAATATCTGTTGTGAATGAAAGTCTTCCATTGCAATTTATTCATACACATGTATCGAACTTTTACAAAATGGGAGCCTCGGCCCAGGATTGTTTCCCAATCCAATTCACTAACTGCTTTCTCCCTCTATTGGGAGCATTTTTATACAATCATAATGCTGAGACTACAGAATCAAAAACTGTTACAAGTCGCCATTTGGCATTAACAGTGCAAAGAGTGGACTATCACCACGTTTTACAATTATAAACAAGCATCATGGAGATTCAGTGTGTGATAATGTAGGATGACAGCGCAGAGCCTCGTACCACCCTGCTTCGTGAAAATGAATGCCGCATGACATGTTGATGAACGATTGTCTGTGCAAGATGCCCCTAGACCTATTTTGGGTCCCCTTGTCCAGATGGTGCATGTTTCTCAAAGGATGACAAGAAGACCTAAATCCTTTCCTCCACCCTTCTCCTCACCTCTTCGTTTGTTAGGTAAGACTGTTATAGGAGGAAGCCAGAGAAATGGTGTCCAAATGCTTAATGATGATAAGCAACTTAAGAAGCTTATCATCCTTGTACTATCTTCTTCTTCTCATGAGAAGGATTCTTCTGCGAGCCATGCCGCCAGGTGTGCCCCTAACCCTCTCCTTTCCCATGACTAAGTAGCGAAATGGAGCCCCCGAGAATGGCGTTGGAGGCTTTGGAGCCATCTGGTCCTAGCATTAGTATCTTCTCCAACAGTTCTACCACCACTATGAGATGGGACTTTAGAGGTTGGGACTGCAACCGGGAGCACCAGAAGGATGTCACTGGGATGTCCAAAACCATGCACCGCGCATCCAGATATTGGGTTGTGTAGAAGAGGGTGAATCCCTCTTGGTATCTCACATGTGTGCCTCGGTGGTTGGAGATTTTCTGGTGTGGATAACTAGAACACAGAATTCATGCCTGCCTACCAAAAGTAATTTTTGTCGAACTAATTTTTCGAACCACACAGTCATGGTTGTTTACGAAATACTTTGACACTACCTAGGATTCAACCTTATATAAATCTTATCATATACACAGTTCCATATCTCAAAGATCTTCAGAGAGTGGTGTTATATAGTTCGATTTGGAATGGCTTCAAGAAGGGCTACTTCCTTGAAGTGGATGCGATGGTGGTATGTGTGGTGCTAGGGCAGATCTGTTTTCCCTCTTGATGTTCAGTCATATTATATATCATGGCTAAGATTATGAATTATTTCCACGTGGCTGCCAAGCTGGTTCCAAGGGTTATGGATTTGACCATCTCCTGCCCTTTTAGTCACCTTGATGGTGGTGTCATGATGTTTTAGTTCACAACATCCTTTGGTCTTGTGTAAATGTCAGATATGTCACCTCAGTGAATCAAACCTCTATCTCTCCCACAGTTCCCTCCGAAACGAAAACTGTGCCACCCTTGCAACCCAAGAAATCACGCCACTGGACAAGACTTCCACCTCAGGTGTATCCCAAATGGCGTCGGAGGAATCGGCCAATCTGCAATGGGGCAAATTACATGTGTGAATGCCTCCTCCATTGTCATTTCCACACTGGGTGGGAGTTGTGCACCTCGGGGGTCTTTCTTTAGCCGTCTGATCAAAATAATTTTCCATATCCTCCATCTGCATTCCATTCATCCTGCCACCAACCTTTCTCTTCTGAACACCATGGGTATTTTAGATCTTGACAAGTTCTGAGCTGTCGATCGAGATCGACCCTCATGCAACCATCGATCAGAGTGGGCCCTGCACATTTTTTGTAATGGAGAACTCAAATATTCATCTGTGCTAGTTCACCTTGCGAAATGAACCATAGTCGTAGATCTGCCCTCTTCTTCATCGGGACTGTGGATCTTTGTGACCTCTACCCCTTTTTGCGATGTGAGATTATGGATTTATCTGCACAAGTATGGAGTGTGAAATTATTGCAGGCCGTAGATCTTCCCTAGGCCTCATCTCGACCGTCGAAAACCGTCGGTCTTTAACACGTTTTGCACTCTGGGATAGAAACTTTGATCACGTGAAGCGGTTCAGAATTGTTGATCCTCCTTCGATCAATCATAGCCCTTGAACATAGATCATGCCCAATGTTACAATACATCTACCACTTTGTTCATTGAAGGATGGTCACATGAGATTCGAGGCCTTGGGACCCTTACCGAACCTTTGTCAAGCCACAAATCAACTGCTAAAAATGAAGTGTTAACAACTGGCTCCACGAGGGATGCTATCCTCCTAGTGAGATAGCAAAGAACCCCCATAGACCAAGTGTCAAAACCATTGGGATGCCTTCAGCTTTTCTTGGATATCTCCATTCTTCTTCATGCTACTACTCTAGCAAATTCATGCCACTCTTGCAAATATTGCTAGCGACTGTAAACTTGTTCTGGTAACTGAAAATGGAAACAAACTAAAAACAATAAGGAAGGAAATGCTCGATAATATATGAGATTATTTTATCCTACCTACTCTACCTAAATTTGTACACAAGTCCAACTAAGTGAAATCAGACTTCCAGTGAAGCCAATCAAGAAACTTTCCTAATATTCTTGTTCTTGTATGGTGCTTGATGTACAAAAATGAAACAGATAATGGGAGAAGGGAATGATAAACAAACTGATGTTTAAGGTAGAGATATGACCAATCATTGCCTTCACCCAGACCCTCCATGTATTTGGCCACGGGGTCATAGAATTCATGGAAATCTCCAGAACATTCTGTCACCTGCTCATGGAAAGGATGTCTAGAGCTTCCCGCTTCTAGGGAGTTGTCAGGCTAACACTTGGAAGATTGCAGACGAGGACCTACAGAATATTTCTCCAAGGGAATATCCCTCTCTTCGTCTAAACTTTCTGCAGCGAAGGTTTGATGCACTTCGAGAGGGAGGTCCTGAAATTCTCCCTTGGAACTGAGTAGGCATACTTCTTCTAGGTGAGGCGACATTCCTAAAAATAGAGTATCAAAAAAAGTGTTTATCTATAAACTGCTGCATCCACCTCCATTTTTGTACAAGTTTCTGTCATGCACCACCTCCGTTTCTTTCTGCTTTTTCTTAGAGGCCTTGATTATATGCCTTATCAATTCAATAGAGGCATAGAATAAGGGTAAGCTATCACCTCCAGTGCTCTCATCATCTTTTCTCACTTCAACCTCCTAATCTTGCATTTCACTTTGATTTTTTTCATTAGAAGGTTTCATTTCAACAGCTAGCTCGTTCTGCAGGTACTCCTCTTCATATTCATCGTACACAGGAAAGTAACTGCAGTGGCTTATATCGACTTAGAGAAATGGGGGAGATAAGGTTAGGTATGGTAGCCAAACTAATGCCCGAGGTTTCATTAATTTCACAAGGGGGTCCTCTGACATCAAGAGCCTCAGGATGAAGATCTAGGCTAAAATAAGATGTACATGATGATGCAACACTTTCAGTTTGTAAAGAAGGATATACAAGAATATGTTCATGGCTCTGCTCAGGATGAGTTGGGCCAGAGAAAGTTTTTTTTATAAACTTCAAGAAAGACAAGAGCAAACTTACAAGGTAGGATAAGGCATCCTGGAAGAAATGTGAACTCGAGTGCCTGGACCTCCCGCCATACATTTTTTAGCTTTATGAGGGGACCATTTTCTAGGTGGGATCGGCTAGCCTTCCTCGGTCATTAGATTTTATAGATCATATCACCAACGGAGTCGTTGAAGTCTGAATCCTTCAAGAGTGGAGTCACCAGGTGAAAAGTGCTCAACCTTCTTGGTGTCTAACCCATTGTTTACCATCAATAGTCAGATCTAAATCTTTTTCATTCTTCCCATGGAGGATCTTCAAGTTCAGTCCCCGGAAACGGCGCCAGTTTGTTAGCACTGAAATTCAACCAAAGGTTGCAAAAGGGTTCGCTCCTGGGTAACAGCAAAACTGCTTTAGGTTGCACCTCCAGCCTTGTGTAGTCAAAGAGGGATCTCTCATTCGTCACCAGAATAGCTCCACATACGGTTGTCAGTCTTGTGTGTCACCATTGTCTACTCCACAAAGGATTTTCAATTAGTATAATCAGGGGGCTAGGATCCTGAATGGGGAAAAGTATGTTGAGAAAGGTGCATGGTGGGATTATCGGGGGATAAGGGACCATGGGAAAATGGAGTCAAAACCTATGGAATAAATGATTACAGAGGGAAAGAATGACGAAAAGTAGCAAATGGAGGCAAGATAGCTACTGATTTCCCAATCAGGAGATTTTAGTGGGCATCTTAGAGGACAAGGAGGGACAATCCATCACATGGAGCATTGGTGAGATGAATTCCATATAACTTTAGAAGAACCATTGTTAATTCCTAGAACAATAGTTAGAGCATAACAAGTATGAATTCCAAACCACTATACCCTATGTTGCAGGCATGAAAAGCAATAAACAAAATGGAGTGGAAACAAGAAAACACAATTTACACAAAAAGGAAAGCACTTATTGGGAAAGACACCAACAAAGGAATCTTTGCTATGAATGACAGTCTTCTACTGCAATTTATTCATACACATGTATCAAACTTTTACAAAATGGGAGCCTCAGCCTGGGATTGTTTCCCAATCCAATTCACTAACTCCTTTCTCCCTCTATCGGGAGTGTTTTTATACAATCCTAATGTTGAGACTATAGAATCAAAAACTATTACAAGTCACCATATGGTGTTAACAGTGCAAAGAGTGGACTATCACCATGTTTTACAATTATAAACAAGCATCATGGAGATGCGGAGTGTGATAATGCAGGCTGACAGCGCAGAGCCTTATACCACCCTGCTTCATGAAAATGACTCCCATGAGACATGCTGATGAACGATTGTCTACGCAGGCTACCTTGGACCTATTTTGGGTCCCCTTTTCCATATGGTGCATGTTTCTCAAAGGCTGACAAGAAGACCTGAATCCTTTCCTCCACCCTTTTCCTGACCTCTTCCTTCGTCAGGTAAGACTGTTATAGGAGGAGGCTAGAGAAAAGGTGGCCACATTCTTGATGATGATAAGAGACTTAAGAAGCTTATCATCCTTGTACTATCTTCTTCTTCTCATGAGGAGGATTCTTATACAAGCCATGCTTCCAGGTGTGCACCTAACCCTCTCCTTTCCCACAACTAAGCATCCAAATGGAGCCCCCAGGAATGGAATTGGAGGCTTTGGACCCACCTAGTCCTAGTGTTAGTATCTGCTCCAACAGTTCTGCCACAACTATGAGCTGGGACTTTGGAGGTTAGGACTGCGGCCGGGAGCACTAGAAGGATGTCTCTAGGATGTCCAAACCCATGCACTGCACATCCAAAGACTAGGTTGTGTAGAAGCAGGTGAATCCCTCTTCGTATCTCACATCTATGCCCCGGTGGTTGGAGATTTTCTAGTGTGGATAACCAGAACACAGACTTCGAGCCTGCCTATCAAGATTACTCCTTGTCGAAATAATTTTTCAAACCACATAGTCATGGTTGTTTAAAAAAGATTTGGACACTTCCTGAAATTCAACCTTATATAAATCTTATGATATACACAGTTTCATATCTCAAAGATATTCAAAGGGTGGTGTTATATAGTGCGAGCAGGAATGGCTTCAGGAAGGGCTACTTACTTGAAGTGGCTGCGATGGTGGCATGTGTGGTGCCAGGGTGGAGCTTTTTTCCCTCCTAATGTTCAATCATATTATATGGCATGGCTAAGATTCTGAATCATTTTTGCGTGGCTACCAAGCCGGTTTCAAGGGTTGTGGATTTGACCATCTCCTGCCCTTTCAGTCATCTTGATGGTGGTGTCGGGCTGTTTTAGTTTGCAACATCCCTTGGTCTTGTGTAAATTCTGGGTCTATCACCTCACCGAATCAAACCTCTATCTCTCCCACAGTTCCCTCCAAAACAAAAATTGTGCCATGCATGCAACCCGGGGAATTGCACCACTAGACAATACCTCCACCTCAGGTGTATCTCGAATGGTATCGAAGGAATCAGTCAATCTGTAATGGGGCAGATTACATGTGTGAATGCCTCCTCCACTGTCATTTCGACACTGGGTGGGAGTTGTGCACCTCGGGGGTCTTTCTTTAGCAATCCGATCAAAAGAATTTTCCATATCCTCCGTCCACATTCCGTTCATCCCGTCGCCAATCTTTCTCTTCTAAACATTGTGGGAAATTTGGATCATGAAACATTCTGAGCCATCAATCAGAGTGGGCCCTGCCTTTTTTTTGCAATGGAGAACTCAAATATTCTCCCGTGCTAGTTTTCCTTGCAAAATGAACCATAGACGTAGATCTTCCCTATTCTTCATTGTAGCCATTGATCTTTGCGACCTCTACCCCTTTTCACGATTTGAGATTGTGGCTTTATCCACACAAGTATGGAGTGTGAAATTATTGTAGGCTGTAGATCTACACCAGGCCTCATCTTGACCGTTGAAAGTTGCCGGTCTTTATCACGTTTTGTACTCCATGACAGAAACTTTGATCATGTGAAGCGACTCATAACTGTTCATCCTCCTTTGATGAATCGCAGCCCTTAAACATAGATCATTCCCAATGTTACAATACATCTGCAACTTTGTTCATTGAAGGACGGTCACATGAGATTCAAGGGGCTGGGACCCGTAACGAACCTCTGTCAAGCCCCAGAATCAACTGTTAAAAATAGAGTTTTAACAGGTTCTCTAGTTATAACTTTGTTGTATTTTGATTCCCATGCTGAAGTTTGTGTTAGGATAGAGATTGCATAATTATCCCTTCCATGTCACCAATATTAAGCATCATGACCCTCTCTCTCTCTTATTTTGGCCATCACCCATGGAACTCTTATTTTTTATTTTGTCTTGTTGCATTTGCTTATAGTTACTTGCAATTTTGATTCTAATTCCCACTACAATTTTCCATTTTCCTCTTATCTCCAATGCATTCTCCTAATTCCACTCCCCTTCACTACTTATTCAAGTCACATCTTGCTACCTTTATTGGTGAAGACATTTATTAAGAGTGTCTACATCATGCACATAATTTTTTTGTATTTTTGCTTAGGTATGTTATGTGAGCTTGGAAATTAGTTGTACGCCATGTGACACTTGTCTTCTCCAATACACTATAGCATTATTTTATTCCTTTTCATGATTTATAATGTGAAAAAAGAAACTAAAAGTTAAATATTATAAAAAGAGAGAGAGGGGAAATATCTCAAAGGTCTACTATTTTATGGTAGAAATTCAATCCATCCTTAAACATAACATTAGTATTGAGTCCCTCAACAAGTTTGTTTCTAGTTTTCGGCCATAGGATTCAATCCTTGATCTCAAATTTACTTACTCCTCTAGTTGGTTACTCTTCCAATCATATGGATAATCTTCCAGTGTCTCCTACATTGAATATTTATATCATTGGTCTTGTTATGCAAAAGATTCCCAAGTCACTAATGTATTATGCTTTCTTTTTAATGATATACCCTTTGTTGGCCATTCTATAATTTCCATGACCTCATGTGTCATCCATTCCCTAACGCTAATCTATTCTCATCATGTATCATTGAAATCGGTGTTTAGAATCATGCTTGTATGGAATGTCCCGATTGAATTATCACAAGTAGGTTATGTCTTATCTATGAAAACTCATCTGCTCTAAGACATTAACCTAGATTTGTATCACCTTGGTCATGTTTAAATATTCGATAGGACACCTTGCAGTAAATGGATGGTTGTAGTTTCCTTTGTAGTTTGTCCCTTACGTTTTTCCCTTGGTCTCTTTGACCCGCTTTGTCCCTGCAAGCTCCCACAAATATACTCAACCAACCGATTTAGTTTTCCACCCTTCCAACTAGGAAAGTCTCGTCGACTTCCTAGCTCCACCACCAAGCCCAAAACCTGACTACCACCAACCCAACCAGTGCTGTAAATGTTTTCCCAAAATCACCAGAAGTAAGAAAAACAAACCTCCTCTACTATTTTCCACAAAAATCCTTTGACCCCTCCATCCTCTCCATCTCCCTTCCTTTATCCCACTTTCTCTTCCATATGCCTCCCTTTATTACTACCATTATCCCTTCATTAATGCCTCAACTCCCTTTACATTTTCCATTTAATTTTCACCACTCCAGCATGGGTCAGGTCTCCTTTAATCATTAATAAAAATATTATATTTTAATGAAACATTCATTATTTTTTTTACTACACAAGGATCTACCATTCGATTTCACATCATTTCAACATAATCCCAAGAATATAAAGTTTTTTATTTTAAATAACAAATGTCAACATAAATTGTGAGATGAGAAATTACTTCACCACTAAGTCAGAAATAATAAGTTACTTCGACGACACTTCATGTATCATAGTTTACTCATTATTATTATTTATTCAGCATATTTAGTATAAAATAATTAATTGTAATTAATACTCCACTATTTATCATTTATTATTGAACTAGCTCTCTTTCAAGAAAAATTTATAATTTTATTTAACTACTGGTTTATTCAAAAATCAACATTAGTTACAATTAAGGCTTAATTACTATGCATTAATCAAGTTAAAAGAAATCTTATTAATTCTGATCATTATCACAAACACTTATGTAATATTTGTTAATCAAATTAATTGTCACGTTATTAACACTAATTAACATTATTAATACACTGTTAATTTTGATTTATCAATTAATAATAATCTAAATATCATTACACCATTATTATTAATAAACTAGGATCTAGAACGAATTAAGTTAGTTAATAATTATTTATTATTCAGTGATTTAGTACTTCAATCAAAAATTAAGTTAACAACCATTGTTATTATTATCATTACTCAACATTAGCATTATCGGCCATAATTAATAATTAACCATTAATTTATAATATTGATGTAACGATACCATTTCATAACTAAGATATGTAATAATATTTATAATGTGGTCATTCGCAACCATATGCATCGAAGTCATATATTTTTATAGTGTATTAGATCATTTATACAACATATGTAAACAATCCATGTAAGTCTAGCTAATGCTTACATACCTCGTGTAGGTATACCAATATTACTCAACCACAAATCACACTTAATCACACAAGTTACTATCTTCGAACACATACTAAACACAAATTTATAATTCCTAACAACTTATTAACTCAAATCATAATAACTTATGAAAAAAACACATGTTCTTAGTCACCATTTAGTAGGTCAACAAGGTTTTAAACACAGATATAATTAATTAAATTGATCTTCCTAACTTCAATGGAACTCCCATATACCTACTTCCTTTTTATCTAATTCATAACTAAATTCCACACCCTATCCTTTCTTTGTTGGACTACCCTAGAGAGTCAACTACATGACCTAATTCTAGTTAAAACTCATAAGCGGAAGTGTCGGCTACATCGACCAAACTCCCCCAGCAAGCACTCACCAGTCATCATCACACATCTTGGGGAGCGTGTCGTAGCCCAACCCTCCCATGACTCTAGATTTGGGGGATAAATGGTGGGTAATTCATGCACCCCCCCCGTATGGAATAAGAGACTATGTGTACATCGACATAGTGACTAGGTTGCTACTGTGTACTCAAGTTTCGTCATTGAATAACCAATTTGAGAGGTTGAGTTTCCTAAAAACCCACACCAACCCACACGTCATGATAATAAAAATAATCTTATGTAACAATAATGATGAATTCTCATACCATTTCTCTTTTGGAATTCATGCCATCAATGTACTTCCATTTCATAGGACTCAAGTATCACTTACCTCTTTTAAACTTGTCTGTTAGTCTCTTAACACAAGATCATGCAATATTGTGAAATCATCAATACACATACATATTTTATTGCAAATAAACAACAATGTAATCTTTTTTTTCAAGGTACCATGTATTTGATATCACAAATTACGTGTCCAACATATAACTTTGAATAATTATCCACACAGTATCATTTAATAAATTTTCATCCTAGAAAGATAATCAATCATGAGCATGATTCGTAATATTAACCTAACACACATATATAAATTCCACAAAACAAAAAATACATAAGTCCACTATGTCATCAAATTGATGAGGCTCCACAATATTAACCAATCGCAAACACGCAATGGTATTTCACACAGATAGGTCAAAACAGGGCATTACATACACCCATCCTAAAGTTATAATAAAAATAGTATGGAAAAATCATGATGTAAGGTCTTTGCATTCTTATATTATGTTTAACATTTGCATCTGTCGATGGTTTGAACTATTCAAGGTTCATTACCATATTTAATCCATAGAAATTAATATCCCCGTTGAAGTATGTTGTATAATCTATAATGTGATTCCTAAGAATACCTTGTCTTTTGTGTAATTTTATTTGGAATCCAGGGCATTACCATGATTCTATGATTTAATTTAAACCATTTTTCCTTCCAATTTATTATATTACACAACACAATTTTTTTTAGAATTTTGACTTATGTGTTTTGCAATATACCCTTTTCTTGCAACTTAACCTTGGCATAAGGTCATTCCCTTCAAAGCTAGCATCGGGTCATCACAATTTTCCTCCTAAGTACACATAGGTTCCTCATAACATTTTACAATTTGACAACACTAGGTATTATCAATCAACTCTTTTCATTTATTTTACCATTTGTACATAAGCGTATTACTGGTGATTGCATCGAGGTGTTTTATCGAGTACTGATTCACATATTACTTGAAAATTGCATGCTTGTATACTTGTATTTATTTAATGATCATTGTTGTCACTAACGGGACCACATGTACATTATTTATGGACTAACCCTTCATTAGGAATATTTTATCCTATGCACCTACTTGTTCTAGTCTTCATGCTACCTTGATCACTCCCTTCCTTTATCTTTACTCAATTTGATGAGTATTCCTCCTCCATTATCTTGATGACTGTCACAATAGTGATCATCTTACGATGCATATCCATTACCTGTAGCCTGAACCTACTATGTCCATACTTTCATCTACTACATCCACAACATAATTTATTTATTTATTTATTTTATTTGTGCCAATTACTTGAAATTATCCCTTTTTATGCCACCCTTTCTATCACTAACATATTGCAGTAATTACATGTAATTTAAACATATTGTTTTTTGCCTATTTTTGCGTTGACTTACTTGTCACATATTCTACCTATGGATATAAGTATTACTTTCAACCCACTAGTCCTTACCAATTTACATGCCTAATGCCTAATCATTATATTGAACCACTCCCCTTAGTTTTCTTCAAAGGTGTCTTCAATACTTTTTAATATTTTCACTAATTAAAGTATATCCGGTTTACAATACTACTAATCTTGCTAATAACATCATCACTTAAATGTCCCTATAAATATTGACTTAATAACTCTACAACCATGTTATCAGCACTCTATTAGAGTATCCTTACAAAGTAAACGTAATTTTATGTAACGTAATATTTTGTATCGACACGAGGACACACCACTAGTCATGATATAAGTCTTGACCCGAGCGTTCTCAAGCCCATTATAATAACAAAATAAATACATGGCAGACGTCGTGCCATTAATACATGCAAAATAAATACATCCACTATCATATCTTAAAACATGCCAACCAAAATGGGAGGTAATATAAATGTCTTTTAAAATGGATAGCATCCTTTGAAATTGCACAAACACATATTCTAAAGTTGTTCTGATCATCTTCAGCTGTGCTTATTGATGTTTGGAATATGGAGTTTCGATGCGCCACACCCTTTTCCATATTTCAAATTACATTTCAATAGGTTGTCCAAGGGAAACCAGGGGAATGCAGGAAATACAAGAGTTATGTCATGACAAATCACCAAGATGAACTCATTTTTATAATGAATACTCCATGAATTTTATGGCTAAAACGTTAGAATTCAAATTTGGACTCATATTCACACTTTGCACTCACATTGAAAATCCAATAACTTTTTTTTCAGAAGAAAAACGCATGTCCTTGTTATTCAAATTGAATCAAAGGGCGTCTAACGTGCCATCCCAGTATATGGGTTACATACAAGATAAAGAGTGTCGTGTATAAGCCAATCGGTTACATCATGAATGGGTGGCATTCCAAGAGAGTGGGTAGGGGACTAGAGCAGAAACTGCATACATTTTCATCAGTAATAGTGATGTCTTTTATGACCATATATACCGTGAACCAAGAAGACGGCTTCACCATCTAAAGGAGTCCACTCCAATATATTTCACAAGGTGCCATAAAAGAGAATATCTTGCACCGAGCTCAAAAGAGGATAAACCTATCATGTGTGGTCAAATGACCATCATAAAATTCAGAATAGAATCCTGATCCCGTAGCAAAAGATAGGGATTTTTTAGAGAGGTTGTCCACTATCTAGTTGTGTTCATGGTAAACATGGCCAAAAGACAGCTCCAAGAAGCAAGTGCATATCTTCCTGATGTCCCTACACCAATGAGTAAGTTCAGGGAGTGAGAGGGAAGCAGTACCCTTTGCCTAGTTAATGATGACAGAAGAGTCACCAAAAATCTGGATCTTGGGTAACCCCATCATTTGGGATGTATGCAGCAGGGCCCAGAGCCCAATTAATTATGCCCTAGTATTTGTACTGTGACCATCCCCCAGAGCAAAATCATAAGAGTGTACCTCATTCAGATGTAGGAAAAATCCTACCCCACCAGTATTATCAGCTACAGCACCATCAAAAAAACCACAAGGGTAAGAAAGAGAGGGACCAGCTCCAATATCCCTTGTTTTTTTTGTTTTAAAGCTGATGGACAGTAGAGTTGTGGCTCACCAAGGTGCCAAAACTAAAGGATTTGCAACAATGAGTCGCAAGCGCAAGAGAAAGGAAGCAACAATGCAATGCACACTTAGATGAGTTCCAGGAGATTGGAGCGAAGCTATCGGTGAAAGTGGTCTCTACACTCCAAGATGCACAAGAAGGTAAGAAAAACATTACTGTAAACATGGTTGAGCACCCTGTCAACCATGATATAAAGGTGAGCCAAGAGATTACTAAACGAGTCGAGGAGTAGGTCAAAGCAATCACTCAGTAATTTGCATATTTCAAATCCAATATCACTGAGTTTAGCATGTCCGACTTAGAGTGGATCGAGACTGAGCCACAAGATTGTGTTGCGGGCTTGTTGGTAGGGGTTTTGGGATGAGTTAGTTGCATGAAATCACAAGTGTCATGCAAGCTCAAAAGGCACTACACAAGTGAAAGATGGCACGCAAGGAAGAAAATAGACTATTTTATGTATTTTGTATCATTTTTTTGTACTTTGGGCCATATCTTATGGATATTCGTCATTGTTTTGTAGATTCAGTTAAGAATTGGTTAAGAGTTAGTTAGAAGTGGAGCTTCAATGTAAACGCGCAAGCCTATAAATAGAAGTAGAATTTAAAATGACTGAAGGAGGGAATAAGAATGGATATTGATACCAAGAGCACTTGAGTGAACCTGTTGAATTGTGGATTCTTTTGAATCTGTGAATTATTGTGCATAAGTAATATGAGAAGACAGGAGTTGATCTAAATTGATTTTTCTTTTATATTTTTTGTCTTACTGTTTATGTGATCTAATGGTGAATGTGAATTTAATGCAATATATGGATCTATGATGTGATGTTTTCTTCTTTTAAATGATGTCATCTGTCTATATCTGTTTTTGCAACAAATGATTGTTTCGGTTATGAATGAATGATGCGATATGTTAATAGAAGTGATGAGTATCCATGTTGATGATTAAGTAGTTGGTCATATATGTTATATAAGTAGATGATAGTCCTCTTCTATTCTGTGGAAACTTGGTTCTAACATCTCTCCCTCAAACATCTCGGGTGAGACTTCATCTACTTTGTGGGTGTTTCCAAGTAGGGTGAAACCTATCTGGGCCATTTCTTAGGGAGATTACGGTGAGTTGAGAGTCGACAGAGTGGGAAGCCCTATCGATTGGTTTTCCTGGCTGGGTTTGTGCCAACAAATATTTTGTTTTGACATTTACATTTGATTTATATTGGTGATCTAGATTATTCATGATTAGTACATGTTATATGACAATAAGGATTCATGCTAAATTTTTTCTAAAGTATCATTATAAATTCTGCATGAAGCAAGGATGGAAACACTAACTATATTATAATAATACCATGGAAGGTCTTGAAAAATTGATTTTGTATGCAAACTATTAAATTGTAGATAACAAGAGACAAAGGGAAAATATGCTAAAGTGATAGAGAAACAATATTGAAAAAGGTTGTATGGTTCAAAATCATGTTAATTAGATGGTTTCACTACTATAAAAAGGACTTTGTTAATGGTCATGCCTATGAAGGACCTTAAACATTCATTAGAAAAGTCACTTATGGTAAAATTCTATGAAAAAATATTACCGTAAGTTCTTTTGGTGATAATTATTTCAATCATCATCACCAAATCCCTTTTCGACAACACTTTTAGTGAGGGTATTAAAAATCCCATTGGTAATTCTCTCTTTGGTGACACTTATGGTAAGGTTTGTTAAAATCTTAATGCTAATCATATTTTTTTGTGACACTTTTGGTGATGATATTTGAAGGGCCTGCACCAATCCCTTTTTGGTGACGGTAAAAGAATGCATGTCACTATAGATAATTGTAATGATTTT
>LPNX010599230.1:34671-64477 GCA_001517045.1 Pseudotsuga menziesii | reverse complement strand
TGTCTTTATATTTATTCTATTATTATTATTACTCTGAATTTTTTTTCCAAACAAAAAGTGCATTTTATATTCATTGAGAATACAAGAACATGTTCCTCATGTGAAAAAGAACTTAATACATAAGGAATGAAGTGAGCATGGGTTTTTCATAGCTATTTAGTGGAATCTTGGGACAATGTCTAGAAAAAATTCATCACCATGGCTCCCATATTATAAATTGTGGAGATGAGTTATATTTAACACAAGAAATGGAAAATATCCAAATACCAACTACTATCATTACTGAAATAAAGTAATATATATCTAACATGTCTTTATCTATACAATAACAAGGAAAACAAACTTTCTATAGGCTTTGAGTCCAAATAAGGAAATAAGAATGATTAATTTACCGTAAAAATAGACAACCCTACGAGATTTGTGCAACAAATAATTATGCATCTTTTTGTTATGGGATATTTGAAGAATATGATGCATTGACATCCTTTGTCATTTCTTTGCATCCGCAATTGTATTAGAAGAATGTTTTGTAGTATTTACACAATCTTTTGCAGATTTTATAGGACTTGGTACTACAGATACCATAATTATAGTAAGGCACAAAAGCATGTTTCCAAGAATAAACCCTATTATGAATTATTTATTAATTATTCTTTCTTCAAATGATGGAGAATTTTCATGTAGTATTGCTTCATGTAGAATAGGATCAAAATAATTTCCTTAGTATCGAGCACATTTTTTTTAACAGAAACGAGGAAATATAGTATTAAGAGATAAAGGTTGTGCACAACCATTCATTACAAGAAAAGGGGAAGCCTGAATTATGAAGATATATGGGAAAATAAGATAACAAAGACCACTGCAATTAAAATCATATTTCTAGAGTTTCTTGCATGATTCTTGTTGTGTACCATAACATGAGAAGGACATATTTTGAAAAACTGTTGATTCGATAGTGTGAAAAAATGCATTTAAAAGGTAGTTGGAAGAGAGAACTACATTTTCTTTCCTTTCTGAACAACTGGCTAAGTAAATGAGACTTCTTCCATAAGGAAAGAACCATCGTATGGAGATTCTTGGAAATGGATAAATTGGTTCATTTTGGCTAGCTCCAACACTTATTACTTTATAATTTCCACACTTCCCATCAGCTCCTTCAAATCCCAGTCATGATCATTGATCCTGAAGTCATGGAAGCCAATTCAATTAGTGATATACTGAATGTCTAAGTAAATCTCTCAGTTATCCTTCATGCTTATGAAAATGAAGTCAGAGACCCTACATAGACGTTATTTGATGTCTTCCTATTCGGACTTGAGGGTAGTGAACCCTTCATATATGTCCTTCTTTGCCATTGAAAGGGTTGGAGTTTTTCTGGACCAAGAAGGAAAAACCTGCAAGTAGACTCTTCAAATTCTCAACTTCGTTTTCTTCTCTTGAACTAGCATACAATGAATTGGAATGTTGTCTTCCGTTGTAATTTACCCCCTCTGCTATTTCAGTTATGTGAATTGGCTCAACAAGACCCCAGGGTACAAATGACTTAGGAAGACATTTATTTCCAACTAGTGGAGGGTAACACTTTCCAAACCTTTTCCTACGTGTAGTGTTGTTACTTGAAAATGCATCGTGAGTGTTCGACGAAGAGGTAGAGAGAACGAACTTGGGGATAAGGTTAGGGAAGATGTTTACACATATTTTTCTTACCATTGTAAAATATTTCACCTTGGGGTATTTTAACACCTTGATTGGATAGCTTATCAAATTTTCCATTATTCTCTCTTAGAATGTAGAAAACTGCAACTTGAGGGGAAGATTTTAAGAGGAATATTCTATCATAGATTCTTTTGCATCTAATTGATCCCTTGTTGTAGCGAGTTCTCATATTCTATATAACTTGTCTTAAGTCGCCAAAGACCATTAAATTGGGAATTTTTTTCCCATAAGATAGTTTGAAGCCATGATAGAGTGATATAAATTTAGTTTCATTGTTTTATTTTGTACCAAGACCCCAGCAAAAGGAATTGACTATATTTCCTCCAAGATCGAAAATGATCCCTCCCACACTTGCCTCCCCTTAAAATTTCAGGAGGAAATCAGGGTAGGATTTGATCCACTAATGTGTCCATGAGTCATGAGATGATTTAATACAATATATCTAGGTGGAACCAAATGTTCAAACACTACCTCAAGGTTCCCCCATGGTTCTAGGTAAGGGCCTCATTGGAATTGAACATTACCCACTGGTGAAAAACTCTTCGCTCGTCACTAATGGATCCAACCCCTTTGGTCCAATAGTATGAAACAAATTAACATGCATTACCTTCATGATTTCTAAACTAAATATATACATCTGATATTAATATTAGAAGTACCACTATTAGAGTGGAACTCAAGTCTTACTAGAGACACCTTATGAAACTTCTTCCATATATGGGAAGAATGGTTCCAATTGAAAATCATATTTAGACATAATATCATCTTTATCTTTCAACTCCCAAAAGATGTATTTAAAAATGATCTGATAAAAACGTTTACATTTGTCCTTGATAAGAGAAACAAAATCCTTAATATTTGTATTTTAGATAGTTTCATGGTTCGACATCCACTTAATCACTATATTTGAGTCACCAAACACTTAAATTCCAAGGTGATTATCATCAAATGATGAAAGTCCATCAATTTAGTGTAGTTATTGGCACTACATCCTAGACATGATTTAAACTTGAAACCTAAGAATCACATATGAACAATAAACCTCCATCCCCATAAAACTACTCTTCTCCATAACACACTCCATCAAAAAGAGACTAGGGAGTTGACTTGTCCAACTATAAAGGGACAAGATGACATGGAGCTTTGGGAGGGATGTTCTTCTTAAGAATTTGGAATATGAAAACATTATATGGGAGACTTGAGATAATAGGGTTGACATATTTTCAAATATAGAATACTTGTAGGACATTCAAATGCACCAAATATTAAGGATGGGGACATATTGAATCTATTTCCTCTCCATACATTAAAACCATTGAAGGAAGCATTGATCTATGGGAAACTAAAAACTAAAACTTGCCTCTTGGATGAAACATGGGTCATTTGTATTCATGATAGTAACTGCAAAGTTTGTAAGTAGTAATATACCAATGGAATAAATTTGTGTATTCACAGTCAAATGGAATTCCATTCTTACACTTGAAAGTGTCTCAATCTAGCTAACTACAAAATCCATAGAATCTACAACAAATGGAGCAACAAGGGGCTGAGTGAGTTCCATGAAGATATTCCTAAAGTTTGACACCAAAAACTTGTGGATCTTCTTAGCTACTATATCGATGGTGAGGATAAAATGTTGGTGTATGAGTACATTCCCCAGGGCCATTGAGCCTACATGTATTTGAATGGGTAGAGGCTGGGAGGAGGCATCTATAATGGAAGTAGAGGCTCAACATTGTTCTTGATGTTTCCTACAAGGTCGAGTCCTACAAAAACTTTCATAACTAATCTTCATTCACAATGATCTCAACACTTCCAATATCCTCTTCAATGATGACATGTGAGCCAAGGTCTCCAACTTTGGGTTGGTCAAGCTTACACTTGATGGAATTTATTTTATTGAATCCATGATTTCTAGAAACTTTGGTTGCATGAACCCTGAGTATGTAGCTAACCATTGAATCACTCATGTTCCATCCATCAATTAATGCCTTGAATTTTAGGATAATCTATGAAATTTCCACAAAATTGTCAATTTACACAAAATTATCCATGTTTATTGTATTTATAACTAGAGTGTTTTTCTCTTCAGCATATTACCCATGCTTTCTGATAAAATTTTGAATTTTAAAAAAATTGTTCATGTCTATTTTATTTACAAGAAGATAGTCCTTGCTAAAATTCAAGTTATCTTCTATGTTTTTTTTTAATTCTTTTGTGTCTAAAGCAAAGAGCGCTAGCTAAATTTCAATTATTTTTTGTGTCAATTATTTTTTAATAGAGTATCCCTAACTATTTCAATTATATTATCATGAATGTGTAAGAATCCAAATTGATAACATTGAAACAACAATTCAATGTGTGCTTCATATTTCCTTTGGGGAAGCTAGAAATTGAAAAAAAGTTTCTTTCTTTGAAACAATTTGGCATGCTTTAGGAATAAGTTCTGATAGAAACATTCACTATAATCCTAAATCAATAGAAAAAATAATTAGAAAATGTGTAACATGGCTTAGCATGCTTTGAAAGTCACAAATTGGGCATAAAATGCCACATTGCTTTCCTTCTCAATAAATTTGAGAATTGGCATTATAGATTTTCTAGTAACCCAGTTAAAACCAAAGTATAGAAAATAATGAAATAAGGAATGCTTCTATAGATGAAATATTTTCCTAAATGCAACATTCAATAATTATAACCAGTTCATAAACTCTGGGATACTAACCTTCATTTCATGTCCAATGGATCTTTAAGACAAATATTTAGTGAGAGCACTCAAACCATTTTGGATGACCATGTGACAAATTGACAATTCTCAAGGAAAACTTTAATCCAATGGAAAAATTGCTCTCACACCTCCATATGTTTGCTGGTTTGGACACATGTTCACAAAAAGCTTAAAAATATATATATTTATAACTATTTTCCAAAGGATTTCTTATCCTTCTCTTCACATGACCATTGAAAATTAGGGTTGCTCCAAACATTATTTACAACACAAGAATTGGAGATCAGAAGACAACTGTGGAAGCAAAATTCCTTTTATAAATCCTAGGTAGAGAAAACTTCTATTCTCATAACATACTCCATTGTACTAAAATGGTAGCTTGAAGAACAAATTTGTTGACGTTATTGCAGATAATCTAAAAGAAAGAAGCCAAAATAATATTTGTATAGTGATTCAAAGGATTACAAGAAAGTGAGTATTCCCTACAAATATACTTTTCACGCCATTGAAAATCTATGCATTGAGTAGTCAGGGTATATGATCAAGGACGACCAACAATCTATCAAAAAAAAAATGGTTGATCTAGTCGAAACCAACAGTTTTGGAACGTTTTATCTTCTGAAGAAATGCAAATCCATGTAAAATAATGAGTTTGGGACATAGTTATCTAGATTGTTTGTGATCCAAGAGTTGTACTTATAAAAAAAAGTTGAAACCTCCTATGAGAGATTAATGACATCCATGTATGACTGAATGTTTATTTTTTGTTGACTAGGGGAATTGACAACTGGGCCATGCTTGGTACTCTAGTGACACGGGGTCTAGGGATCCATTCCTACTACCTCTATAACCCTAGGTGCCCCACACTCTCCCACAAGACATGGGACACAAGTAAACCCAGGTGGGATTTGATCTTGTGACCTCCTTGTAGAAGGAGCAAGTCGACATAAATCGACTTGAACAAAGACCAACTTAGTCAGCCGACTAAGTCGATGGGCCGACTAGTCGATCAGCCAACCAAATCAGTCGACCGACTAAACTAAAAGATTAGTCGACTTAACGAACAGTCATGTCGATTCACCGAACCGACATGTAGTTATTTTTTGTAACTGTTTGTAACTGGTATATATTAGGCTATTGAGCCAAGCAAGAACTCAGTTCAGTTATGTGCCTTGTAGTAACTCATTACATTAATATCATCTGTTTCCCTATCTATTCTTGTCTCTTGTCTCTTATTTATGGTTATGTTCTGGTATGTATTATTGGTAACCTTATGTGATCTATGAGATTACAACATTGGTTTCGTTGTCGGTAGTACATGTCTAATATATATGCTCACATATGATATCAGAGCAGGATATCAAGGACTAGTGGAACCGTAAAGTTGCAAACTACTTGCAAAATTACGCCCGACGAAACAGATTAACAATCACTGAAGCTAGAGCCATATATTTCACAGAGACACATGAAAAATTTGTCGAGTCTGTACCACAACTGTTGAAGCAGCTTCTGGATGAGAAGACTGGACACGACTAAAGAACAGCAGTTGCTATATAAACTGTTCCGAGGGGGACGTACAAATCTGTTGGAGTGGTTTGAGAAAATCGCCAACGACTTCTATGAGGAGCAAGTGGTCGAAGACAGGACGTCAGTGGAAACTGTCAAAGAAAAATTCTACACATATTTCATGGAACAATTCTTGTGCTCCCTACTGACCTTGCTATTCAAATTCTTGATAGACAACGGAGCAGGCCACATCGTCGAACCTAGACCACCCCTGTGCAAACAGCCACCAAACACAAACTGGGCGGAAAAACAGAGGAAGTGGGAGAAATTTATTGCAGAAAGGGAGTGGGAATACTTCCTGAGCAAGTGATTCGAACTATCTGGGATTGCTAAAAGCATCGAGTAGGCCATGGGGGGGTAGCTGGTCGCATGTCGAAAATAAGAGCATAGTGGATCCTAGTTGAGCAAAATCCAATATTAGTCACCAGTAATGAAAAGTCGACCGAAGGGAAATCGAAGGTATAGTATTGTAGGAAAGTATGTTGGACATTAATAAAATCGAAAGGGAAGAAAGACAGCAGCGAAGGGAAGCCATACAAGAAAGAGCAGCAGAGCTGCATCAAAGACAAAACCCTAGGGAGACTGACCGTGAGGAGATTCCACCAGATTCGGGTCATGACCGACATAGAGAGGGCGTAGCAGAGGAGGCGGCCCCTAAGGAAGAAGAAGTGTGGATAGAGCAGCCTAAAGCTCTCCAAATAACTGTCCCTGACCAAGGAGTAACCCTTTCCCCAGTAAATCCATGTACCACAATACAAACTATTATTGTAGACGACCTCCGACTGCGAGCTGGTGACATTACTATCTGGATCTGACTAGGTGACGAACCATTCCCGAGACGACATCTTGTTATACGCCAACCGCTCGAAGGGAATTGGGTGACCTTTCAAACGGCACCATCCTTTCGGAGTATCCACTTGCTCTTACCAACACATGAAGGAGAACCCCCCCTGCCACATATAGCTTTAGAAGAAATCCAAGAGTCAGACCTAAGCATTCAAAGTTATAGTGGACCATCGACAACACAAATCCACAACAATCCACTGTATGATGCAAAATCAACCATCGACGGAGGCACAAGTTCCGTCGACCAAAACTCCTCAGGCTCGACTATATCAACAACCCCACCTCTTTCACCACCACCCACACCCCCACCTCCGCCGCCATTGGATAGCAGTGACAGTGACTCAGACATGGGTCACGAAACTACCCACATTCCTCTATACGAGGGGGATGAAGACCCCATATGACATTGGTTCATATGCAAGTCCATCTGGGACACAAACCAGGTGAAGGATGAAGACCGACAGATGGCTCAGTTCGCAGGAGCCTTACGTAAAAGGGATCTGACCTGGTACATGACCTTTTCAAAAAGGAAACCTAGAGCAACGAAAGATGAAATTAAAGCACAGTTCTTATCCTTTTTCAAGACCCCAGACGCCAAGCACCTAGCCGCCAAGAAGCTTAAGACAACACAGCAAAAGCTAGGGGAGACTGTCCGTGATTACGACAAATGTTGGAAGGACCTGTTGAGTCAATTAGATTATGTTATTGATGAACAATTTCTAATTCAATGGTTCCTTGCAGGATTATCACAAAAAATCCGCAAACACATCAGTCTGGAAACCTTCAAGACATATGAAGATGCGTTGACCAAAGCTCTGCAGGTGGAAATGGACGAAGATATACCTGCCTATCCGATGGACCACAGGATTGAAGAACAGCTGGAAAGTTTCCAGAAGTCCTTGAAAGAACTGTCCCTCAAAAATGAAGAAATCTGGTGTACAAAATGTTCGACGGCCGGACACACAAAAGATAATTGTCGACATGAATACAGCCGACAAGACGTTCGATTTGTGCAAACTAAAGTCTTTTGCGATATTTGACAGGAGACCGGGGATCATTCTATAAAGGAATGTGCATTTAACATGAAGAATGCAAAAGCTTCTTAGTGCGCCATCTGCGAGACAAAAAGTCACAATACGGCTGACTGTCAACTAAACCTGAAAAATAGACAGAACTATCAGGCGGTCTACCAGATGAATGCAGTGGCGCAGAGCAATGAGAAAAATAATACTAATGATCAGAACGGGCAACGATACGAAGGCCGATGATATGAGTGCCGGTACGACAATCGACGACAAGGGTTTGGAGGAAGAGGTCGATTCATCGATAATTGCGACATCTGACCACGTCGATCTAGCTAGTGCTTCATCTGCTATAAAGAAGGACACAGATGTGCAGACTGTCCTTACAAGGACAGAACTGACCTTAAATTTTGTACCCATTGTGGGGTAGGCTATCACTCCTTGGAGGATTGTCCTACCATGTTAGAAAAAATCAATAATAATAAGAATGTTAATGTCTTGTCTTGTGTACAAAAGCATGATATATTAACCACTAAAAATCTGCATATTGTCACTCGCCAAGGCACAAAAACAGGACCTGATAACCCACAAATTAGTAAAATTAAAAACAAAAATGGTTATCTGGATCCCCTAAAGGAAAAAAAACTTATCAAGAAGCCACACACATATTTCAAGACATTGCACAGCAAGAAGATATTATTACCAGTCGACTTAGCATGGCACAGCAATTAACTCATCTCATCGAAACTGACAAATCCGTAGCCCATTTTATTGATTTATTACACGAAATAAAAATCACTAACTGTGAAAAACAAACTAAGAACATCTGTAGCCTCAATCAAAAATACAAAAACGATGTCGACCCACTTGTCGACCTGGAAATCGAAGGTTATCACGTCCGACAAGGGGTGCTCGATTTCGGGTCTCAGGTAAATATCATGACCAGATATACATGGGATAAGATGGGCCGACCTCGACTCTATGAGTTAGGAATTTACCTAAAACTTACCGACCAAGGCCTCATTGAACCCATTGGGGTTTGGAAATATGTCGACACAACCATCAAAGGAATCTCGACTAAGGTTGATTTTGAAATCATCGACCCAAAAGAAGGATCTAGCTCCTTCCCAGCGCTAGTTGGTCGACCTTGGGGACGCAAGATGAAAGCCTCGATATCCCTAGACAAAGAGCGAATTAAGTTAAAAGGAAATGGTCAAAAAGTCATTGTACCCATTAATCCTTCTCAAGGAGAACCTTGGACCGAACCGATTGATGAAGAAGTCGATGTCCGACAGCTTTACCAGATTCATAATAATATGGACTATACCGAGCCAAACATTTATGGGGAGCTTCATTTAGGTAACCAAGACTCAATTGGTTACAATTCAGATGCTGAATTATATGTCTGGGAGATGGAAAATTATGAAACACAAGCAATAGGGTGCTGGACTATACAAAAGGTACAGAAAAACCCCACCCGATAGTGCTTCACTATATCGATTATCCCCAAAGTCTTTGAAACCAAAATCAGGGAACGACCTACATTACAACCGACCAATTTACATAATACCCAACTGCCCAGGTATAATGAAAGAGAATCCCCAATAATGCATCTTGAACAAGTATCTAAAAATATTGGAGAACATGGAAGACTTCAAAGCTTAGTGGAAACATTTACAGGTCAAGCAGCTAGATGGTGGAACACCCATCAGACAAAATTGCAGAACTAGACAACTGCTTCAACTTTCTTTGTCAAATGATTTGGTGGGAAAAAGCTAACTCGGGAATCTCAAATCCCTATCTTTGTCCAAGGCCAAGACCCAGAAGAACACATCAAGCTTTGTGAAAAGGAGTGGAGACGACTTGGACACAAGGATGAGCGAGCCTGGCCACATTTGTTCCCTTCAACCCTACCCGACTTACCTAGTAAATGGTATAAAATGGAGGAGGCTAGAGGAGAAACCTTCTTTTGGCCTGAACTTCAAGCAAATTTTATTAAGGACTTCCAATTCATACCTCAAAACAAAAAGTTGGTTGAGACAGCACACCAAATCAAAAAGTTTCTTCAACCGACAAATAAACAATTCATCCCAGACCATTGGCAAATCAAGGACTGTAACAAGATCCAAGCTGAATCAAAATCATAGTTGACACGATTACATTTGGAAAACGAACACACTGAAGGTAAGAGCTTTAGGTGGAAGACCGACCACATTGAAACAACCAAGCCGGTCTACTCAATCTTGAAAGTCGAGACCACCGACAAACCAGACTTAGACAGAATGACTGCAGCTGACTTTTTGGCTACATTTTCACAGTTTAAAGAAGGAAATCGACCGATCAATGAAGATAAAGCACCAGAATGGATGGACGCCAAAGTAAAAACTAAGGAGGTCGACATTTCAAATGACGACCGTCCAAAAATAGCTAAGATTGGAGACTACTAGAATGAACACCAAACCACCGAAATCATCAACTTACTGAAAGAAATCCAAGATGTATTTGCAAGGGATTACAAAGACTTAAAAGGGTTAGTACAAGAAATGGGAGAAATGAAAATAGATACCAAACCTGATATCCGACCTGTCAAGAAACGACCCTACAAACTAGCTCATAAGTATAAGGAGATAGTTAAGAAGGAAATAGACAACATGTTAGCAACAAGGATCATTTACCCCATCAACCAGTCGGAATGGGCAAGTCCCATGGTCGTCCAACCCAAGAAACATGACCCGACCAGGTTAAGAATTTGTGTCGACATTAGGGAGCTCAACAAAGTCACACTCACAGATCCATTCCCCACCCCTTATGCTGATGAAATCCTGAATGAAGTTGCAGGCCATGAATGTTATTCATTTACAGATGGATTTTCTGGATATAATCAGGTACCCATAGCAAAAGAGGATCAAAATAAAACAACATTTGTATGTGAATTTGGGTCCTTTGCATACAGAGTTATGCCTTTTGGGTTGAAGAATGCACCTGCAGTATTCTCATGAATTGTTGTTAAAAAATTCCAAGAGTATATCTATAATACCATGGCAATATACTTCGACGACTGGACGATATATTCCACCCTAAAGGATCACTGCACATGGCTTTGGCTTATGCTGGAGAGATGTCGATAGATACAACTCTCCTTAAATATTAAGAAATGTACTTTTATGACACCTATTGGCATACTCTTAGGGCATATTGTCTACAAATATGGTATAAAGGTCGACTTTGCCAAAATAAAGATCATCCTTGACCTAAAACCCCCAATCAACCCTAAACAGGTTCGGGTGTTATTGGGCCATACAGGATACTATAGGAAATTCATCAGACATTATTTAGATATGACTTACCCTCTGGAGGAACTGCTAAAAGACGATCAGGAGTTTATATGGACAGAAGAATGCCAAATATCCTTCGACAAATTGAAATGAAAACTGGTCGAAGCGCCCATACTTAAATTTCCAAACTGGTCGACTAAATTTCATGTGCATATTGATGCATCAGGCATTGCAATAGGAGCCATCCTTACTCAACCAGGGAATGATGGGATGGATTACCCTATCGTATACAACAATCAAAAACTAAATAAAGCTGAAAGAAACTACTCGACCACTGAACGAGAAGCCCTAGGTATGGTCTTTGCTCTCCAGAAGTATCGACATTACCTATTGGCCAACCCTTTTATATTTTATACCGATCATCAAGATCTGAAGTACCTTGTTAATAAACCCTTTCATCATGGATGAATCTGTCGATGGTTACTTCTTTTTCAATAATTTGAGTTTGAAGTAGTGGCCCGACCAGGAAAGCTAAATGTCAGACCTGACCACCTATCACATATCGACACAGGGGAGGAACTGACTGGAATCGACGACGATTTTCCAGACGCACATCTATTTCGCATAGAAGCAGTACCCAAAGAACTAGAATAAATAGCGCAGTTCTTAGAGACAGGTCAGGCACCCGAAGGTCTGAACACCAAGAAGAAACAAATCTTAGCTATGAAGGCTGCACCCTACAACCTCATCAATGGATTTTTGTACAAAATGGGGTTAGATGACATTCTAATACGTTGTGTACTCGACCATGAGAGAGAACAAATCATGCATGAAGCACACTATGGACCTGGCGGAGGACATTTTCAAGTGGATACAATTGCAAGAAAAATCCAACAGTCGGGCTTATGGTGGCCGACCATCCACAAGGATTGCAAAAAATTTGTTAGTCGATGTGATAGATGTCAACGACTTGGTCGACCTCTGCCGAGTATAGAAATGCCCTTGATATCTGTAAACCCTAGTCTCACCTTCGAACTTTGGGCTATAGACTTTATAGGACCTTTTCCTATCCCAGCCAAATGATCAGGTGCAAGATATATTATCACGGCAGTGGAATATGTCACTAAATGGGCATAAGCCAAACCTATCGATACATGTTCAAGTGAGGTAGCTTCTAATTTTATCTATGAAAACATTATCACCCGATTTGGATGCCCACTCACATTGATTAGCGACCAAGGATCACACTTTATCAACAAAACCATCAAAAACTTGACCGACCAGTTTCACATCGACCACTGACGAAGCATTGCATATCATCCTCAGTCAAACGGTGCCATTGAATCTTTTAACAAAACACTAACCAAAGGGTTGACCAAAATATGCAACACCGACAAAGACGACTGGGATGAGAAAATCTCTGCGGTTCTCTGGGCATATAGGACATCATATAAGCGGTCGACCGATCAAACACCCTTTCGACTAGTCTATGGGCAGGAAGCAGTCGTCCCCCTACAGTTTCGACAGCAGGCACCTATTATGGCACAGATACTACATGTTGATGTCAAACAAGCAAGAAAGGACCGACTATTTCAACTCAATAAGCTAGAAGAACATAGACTCATGGCTATTCAGCATTAGGAAATTCACAAACAACAACAGAAATCTTGGCACAACCATAATATCAAAAACAAAAACCTCTCGGTCAGCGACCTTGCTTTACTTTATAACAGTCGAGTCAAGGGCAAACCCAAGAAATTACACACAGAATGGATGGGACCTTATGTTGAAGAAATACATCCCAACGGTTCAGTCCGACTGAAAACGTTACAGGGCCTAGTATTCCGAAAGCTCGTTAATGGAGCCCGACTCAAACGTTACACAAACTAAAAAAAAATAAAAAAAATAAAAAAAATCAAATAACGACCTTAACTGTCAATCAAAACCCATAAAAAGATAGAAAAATTCCAAAACAAAATAATACATCCGACAAAAAGCCATGACAGCAACTCACTACCTCGACCACTAACATCACCACCATCGACCATCTTCATCGACTAGTCAGGCCAACCGTTTTCACCCACGACACTGACCATCGAACTCGAATGTCCCATCATGCATTGATGGCCTCGAGCACTGAAATGAATCCTCCATTAAGTCGCACTCAAGTATTGTAGTTGGACTGTCAAGTCCGCCATTAATACACCCATTTCAACACTCAACTCCATCCACGCCTATAAATAATGGACCGTCGAAGGTTCATTCACCACACCCATTTCCATCAAAGCACCTGCAATCTCAGTTGACCAAAGAACAAGAACCCTGTCAAAAACCCGACCAGTCCGACATCATGGCACCTAAACTCACCCGAGCCGCGACCAAGGCAAAAGAGCTACAGGCTGAGGATACACCCTTGGTCCAATGCCTGAAGCATATCAAAAATGCCAAATTTTAGGAGGATCCATTCCAGAAACTCTGGACAAAGATCCAAGAATGGGCCTATGTCGACAATAAAATGACCCAGGCTGCGGAAAAAATCTGGAAGAGCACCATTTTCCAATACCCTAATGCACCACTGATGGCAAGCTTCGGTGGGACGAAAGCGGCAGCGGTTAAATTCATCATCATTCGTTACCACAACGGTCGGTTTTATTTCGACCAACCGATTGACATCACCGGGGATGTTATCTCCAAGCTTACAGGTCTGTCGAACCAAGGCAGTTCGGTATCTATCAGCATCAAAGAAGGGTTGGTCCAGGAACTTACGAGCACACCCACTGGGAAAAACTCGAAGGGATTGATGATCAACCAGATTGCGACAAGGACACCACAAATTGTGGCTAAAATCATAGCAGTCACCCTCACATTGGCTGGTCTAAGTAGCGACCTTAAACTAGAAATGCTGGAGGTTGTCGACACGATCGCCACCGATGGTAGGATCTACCGATGGGGAGACTATGTCCCCAACATGGTCAAAACCATCTGCGAGCACTGCCAAGAGGTCGGAGGTATAATCAAGTTTCCATCCCTTATTATCTGGATTGTTATCTACCACTTCTATCCGGAAGGAATTCCAGTCTTCCAGGAGCCGACAAGAATTGAAATGCACAGGTTTAAACCTTTCTCACAAAAAGGAACCCTGCATGAGCTGGCACAGGGGAAAGTCTTCTTGGACACTTGGTTTCAGCAGTTGAAAGTCCGCATGACGAGGTGGAGGGTTTCCCAGAACATCCGATGAAACCTCCCTACTGAGTCCCATATATAGTTAGAACTTGACCATACATCCATATGGTACATGCGAGGTCAGGACCCTAAAGCACAGGACCTCGACTACTACCCCACGGTCAACCATATTTTCTGAGAGTTCACCCAACAGGAAAAGACAAAGATACCAGTCCCAGAGGTTGCCAAACAGGTTGACTTCTCCATCATCGAGCTGCTTACCGACCAAGAGAAGGAGGAGGACTACGAGCTTAATATCTACATCAGCACATTTGTGTCGGAGGATACCCCGACCGTTCCCACTAGTTGGGTACACCTCACAGTCAAACCTCCGACTACCAAGGTAGTCAACCCCCAACCGACAGAACAACAACAGCCAACAGTGCCACAGACAACTCCACCGGCTCCAGCACCGGCTCCAGCAACAGTCGACCCACCTCAGATACCCACAGGTGAAGTTGACGAAGCCGGTCCTGAGTATGCTTTATCCAGCCACATCATTAAGAAGCTGGCTAAGGAGATAGCTATCGCCTGGAAAAAGATCAAGGCCCAAAAACTACAACAAGGAAAGGGTAAGCGCAAGCTTATTCTTGCTGACTCGACCGACGAGGAGGAGGAGCTAGCAGCCGTGGTCGTCGACGTGGTCGAAGATGCCCGTGCAAATAAAGTGTCAGTTGAAACCTAGTTTCAATGGTATCTCGATGCAGGAGCTCCGGAGGGTCGGCCCAAGAAATCCAAAACACAAACGACGCCTGAAAATTCCATCGACCTTGTGTTGAACCCCCCACCTCCATTTTCAACGCTCGTAGTTGAAGAACACGCACCCGCAGAACGGTTGGGCAGCCCCAGTGAAGAATATGAATGAGCAATCTCAGAGGCACTCCGAGCTAGGGTCAACCAGGACGCTGAGCTTAAAGCTTTCTTTGCGACACTGCCTTCACTGTTTAAGTCGGCTCAGAAAATAAAGACAACGTCTCCTCTCAAAATAAACAAATAGGTTTATGCCCAGGAAACGACAACATTTACCAGGATCAATGAAGAGGGCGACATCATAGGACACAGTTAGTCTGTCACGGAGCAATTCGATCCCGAGACACAGAACGAACCACCCACATCACCGTCTGAAGCAGCGATCTCTTTCGACGGCAGTCTCGAACATATTCAAGCCACTCTCGCAACCCCGGTCCATACCCCTTCTCCACCTCCACCATTATCATCTCCACCACCTCCACCACCCCCTGATTCACAGCCAAAGACACCGTTATCTTCACAACCAGAAGTGGTCATACCAACTCCTCAAACAGAAACACCCCCGTCCCCCATACCCCCTCCTAAAAAATAAACACAACCATCTTCTATACCACCTAACCAACCAGAACAACCCTCGACCTCTAATCTACCAACCACAGACCCAACTTCCACTACTGCAGGTACCCAGGAGCAAGAATAACAACCAGACAAACAAAAGAAAAAGAAAGAGCAACATCGACCATCCGGCCTCCGGATTAGCCTAAGGGATGCAAGTTCCTTGGATGACACAGAGGTCGGCCAACTCCTGAAAACTGTGGCCAAAGAGTCCAAGAAAAGGATAGATCGGAAAACTAAAGAGCTCGTCGCCAAAAATGCAGAAGAAGTCGAGTTTCTCGGCTGATGCAGAGCTCTAGTTCAGACCGTGATACCAGGCCCTATCGATGTTGACACAGATCGACCACTTGAAAGAGCATATCATCTCTTCGAGGCAATGGTATCGACCATCCAGAACCGACTGCAAGAGACTAAAGAAGGACAAAAGGAGGAGACTGTTCGACTGCTCCTGGCCCAACACACTGCATTCTTGGAAGCTTACAAAGTTCTCCAGGATCATATGGAAGAATCAGTGGTCACGGAGGAAGTATTACGAGACTGGCCTAATCATTATGGGCAAGTCTATCAGTAGACCAGGCAGGCAAGGAAGGGCATTCAGGCATTGGAGGGTCGAAATTCGACAGAAGCAAAACTGCGGCAGACCATTGAAGAACAAATTGTGATGGAGACTAACAAAATGAAAAAGCTAGAACGGGAGGCACATCAGTGGGTTCAACAGGCCCTACCCAATTTAGAGCGAGTCAACATCCTCTGCCCTCAGACAAAATGACTCATCACTGCTACAGAAGAACAAAACCAACTGTTGGGTCCCAACATGGAAAACATAGCAGAAATGCCCATATCCGAAAAGATGTCAATCCTTTCAAGTCTTACAACCTTAGCAATCGATATCCAAAAGGAATTATAGAGTTGGACCGAATTTCAGCATCATCTAGCCATCACAGATCCAGCTATCGTCGAAGTCTGTGTCCAAAGGAGACCGACCATCCGGCTGCACAGTCCCCAGCACGAGCAAGCCTGACTGCATTCACAAGGGTTCGTTTTTTTTTGTACCTCCCTATTTCTTCAGGACGAAGAAACTTTTTGTTCATGGGGGAGATGTAGAAGGAGCAAGTCGACATAAATCGACTTGAACGAAGACCGACTTAGTCAGCCGACTAAGTCGATGGGCCAACTAGTCGATCAGCCGACTAAATCGGTCAGCCGACTAAACTAAAAGATTAGTCGACTTAACTAACAGTCGTGTCGGTTCACCGAACCGATAGGTAGTTATTTTTTGTAACTGTTTGTAACTGGTATATATTAGGCTATTGAGCCAAGCAAGAACTCAGTTCAGTTCTGTGCCTTGTATGAACTCATTACATTAATATAATCCGTTTTCCTATCTGTTCTTGTCTCTTGTCTCTTATTTATGGTTATGTTTTGGTATGTATTATTGGTAACCTTATGTGATCTGTGGTCGAAGATGCCCGTGCAAATAAAGTGTCAGTTGAAACCCAGTTTCAACGGTATCTCGACGCAGGAGCTCCGGAGGGTCGGCCCAAGAAATCCAAAACACAAACGACGCCTGAAAATGTCATCGACCTTGTGTCGACCCCCCCACCTCCATCTCCGATTCCCGTAGTCGAAGAACACGCACCCACAGAATGGTTGGGCAGCCCCAGTGAAGAATATGAACGAGCAATCCTGAAGGCACTCTGAGCCAGGGTCAGCCAGGACGTTGAGCTTAAAGCTTTCTTTGCGACACTGCCTTCACTGTTTAAGTCGGCTCAGAAAATAAAGACAACAGCTCCTCTCAAAATAAACAAACAGGTTTATGCCCAGGAAACGACAACATTTACCAGGATCAATGAATAGGGCGACATCATAGGACACAGTCAGTCTGTCACGGAGCAGGTCGATCCCGAGACACAGAACGAACCACCCACGTCACCGTCTGAAGCAGCGATCTCTTTCGATGGCAGTCTCGAACAGTTTTGGAACGTTTTATCTTCTGAAGCAATGCAAATCCATGTAAAATAATGAGTTTGGGACATAGTTATCTAGATTGTTTGTGATCCAAGAGTTGTACTTATAAAAAAAAAATTGAAACCTCCTGTGAGAGATTAATGACATCCATGTATGACTGAATGTTTATTTTTTGTTGACTAGGGGAATCGAAAACTGGGCCATGCTTGGTACTCTCGTGACACAGGGTCTAGGGATCCATTCCTGCTACCACTATAACCCTAGGTGCCCCACACCCTCCCACAAGACATGGGACACAAGTAAACCCAGGTGGGATTTGATCTTGTGACCTCCTTTACAATAAGTGACTTCATATCAAGTGACGCTAATGAGATACACCCGCTCGGGATATCCATGCATGATTGAATGTTCGAACTTGAAAGTTTTGCAATTCTTTTCCCCACATACTATGTTCATGTCTATTTTATTTATAAGCAGAGAGTCCTTGCTAAATTTCAATTATATTTCCATTGAATTGGATATTTATATGATTAAATGGAAATGAAGAAAGTATGTATGCATTTGTTGATTAGATGCTGAAATTTAAAGAAATGTGTCCATGTGTTTTTATTTAACATCATATTTTAAGGAGAATATGCAAAACTATTGTCAATTGAAATTGGCGAATCAAACACAATTTTCATTTATGAATAGAACAACATATATTTACAAGGATATCATAAAAAAAAGAGGCCACTAAATTTAAATCCATGCAAACAATACACAAGTATCTACAAAGTACATGAGTATTAGAAAATATTTATGTTAACAACTTTAGAGTTAATTTCCCTAGGAAGAAGCAAACACAAAAGATATGGCAATGTGTCACTACATAAAAATTGTTAACAACAACTTGGATATATGTGAAAAAACTACTAACAATATGGAGAGTGTTGGAATTAATCCAAGGACCTAGTAAGATCATGATTTATATTTGATTCATGTAAATAATGTTGATAGTCTTGACTGAACAACTCAACAATACCACTACTGGAATTTTCTAGAATTTCATTATCTCAATAGCCTTGATAGATCAATCAATTCTTGGAGAATTAGTATCCCAATTTGTAAGTTTATCCATAACACCATCATGTGCATTAGAATAATTACATGTATGTGACTAACGAATTCCATAAGACCATGAATTTTCCTTCAGCATAGGTTTTAATTTCAATTTGAATTGCTTTGTCTAGTTGGAAAAGCATTCAACAACATGTTAAACATATTTTGTCATGATTTGGGAATCCCCTTGAAGAACAAGTTATTGGATATTCAAGTTAGGGCTATCTTGGCTTGGATAACTTTCCCCCTGATTGACAGGCCCCTGCTCTCCTCTCGGTGTTTTCTTTGTAGGCTCCTTTTACCTACTCCTACCTCTTGGTTCTGTGCATGGGGGGTTCCGTCTCTTCATTGTACATATCAGCTTACCTCCAGCGGCTTATTGGATTCCCTTCCCTTACTAGGGGGACTAGTACCAACCAATTTAAAAAAGTGGGAAGGAGATCGCCTAACTCAGCCGCGGTGGTATTTTTATTTTCTTTAGTTTTTATCCGGTCCATTGCTCTTGATGTTTTTTCTTTGTTAGGGTTGAATTGGGTTTCATCATGATTTTCTCCGGTTATTTTGGATTATGTCTGCCTTGTCTATCACGCTCATTTTTCAGGCTTTGCCGTGATTATCTATAGTGGTTTGGAGTCTACCTATCTCAGCCGGCGTGGTTTCTATCACCTTTGATTTTTCCTGTCCCCCTATCCTACACCCTACATGGTTTTTATATGTATTAGATTAAGTTAGCATATCCCCCGTTTCTCCCAGGGTCTTGCAGGTTCCATCAGTACTATCCTTCTTACTCGGATCCTGGGCTTTAGCCACGATTTCTTTAGGGTTTCTTCTACCTTTCCCCCTGTTGTAGTGTTATATTGTTGGGACTTTTGGGTTGTCTCTGGGTCGATTATGTGGCTGTCCTGACTCACTTGTTTGTATTATGGGCTTTGCAGGGTATTCTATTATGGGTTGGTGGCTGGCTCTCACTAACGTGGTGATTATATCCTTTGGTCCCTATTCCATCACCTTGCAAGGTTTATTCACGTTAGGGTTGACTTTGGGTTTCCCTTATTTTTCTCTAGGAATTGGGGGTTCTATCAGTGCAGACCCATCTAACCGGTATCTGGTGCTTTATTCGCGGTTTTTTCTGGGTTTCTCAAGGAACTTTACTGGGTTGTGGTGTTTTGCAGTCAGTGAATTTTGGTCTGTTCATTGGTCTTTTAGTCATGACTGTACCCCTGATTATCCCAGGTTTTTCTCTTCTGGGGGTCTCTTGACTGTTCCTGGCTTCTAGGGGTCTTTGTTCTGTCACCATATCACCATACTTGTGTTTGGAAGTAGGTAACATGCACCCTCTTACACCTTTTCAGGAAGCTGACCATCTCTCCCTTAGCGGCTGCTACTTTGTTGTTGAATCACCATGAACTCTGGAGATACCTCATCCAGGGCCCGTCGTAGAAGAAACGCGAAGAACATCAGGACCCATGAGGGTAAATTATGTTTTGTTCTGGGCCATGACATATATTTGGACAAAGTTGCCTCGCTATGCTCACGAGAACTTATTGGGCATCTCGAGTACTGTTGACTCAGCAAGAGGGCATGGGTCGACTGGGACACATATTTCTGGAAGCCACTGTTGACTTACACTCCAACCATTAGCCTCCTCTCCAATGGCTGGATTGTTTTTGTCTTTCTGGAGGATGACCATGCATCCCTCATTATGGAGAAGACTTGGCGCATTGGCTTGGGATCACTCGTCTTGGATCGTTGGCATTCTCACTTCGACCCACTCCGAGAGAGAGTGACGAAACAACACCTCTGGGTTTTGCTGCCGCATCTTCCCTTCTCGCTTTGGAGTCTCCACACACTTGAGGGAATTTCAAACACCATTGGTAGATTCATGGCTGTCGATGATGAATTTCAAATCACATTTGACAAGAGGGTTTCTCATGTTCTAGTCGAATTAGACATATCTTTGGGACTACCTGCTAAAATTGAAATACTATATCCTTGGTGTTCAGGCCCTGAATGAACCTCACCTTCTATCTCTGGCTTCGGACCCTTCTCTTGAATCTCCTCCCCATGTCTCCTCTCTATCTTCTCAGAAGCTCTCTCTATCTCCAGTGGTGCCTCTACTCTCATCCCTAATTGAATTCCCTCCTCTTCCCACAACTACCCCATACTCCCCTTTACCTTTATCACCCTATATCCCTATATCTTCTCCCTCCTTTGCGGACCCAGCCCTTCATAATACTCTTCTGATATTCTCTGTAATAACTCCATCTTCCCCTAATACCTTCCATATCAATTCGATCTATTTTGAGAATGTGACCATCAGGAAGAAAAAGAAGGATAGATTGGGCACCTCCGAGCCTCTCTCATCCACTTCTCCTCCATATATTCCCCTCTCTGTATGCATTAATGATGCTGTTAGAGGGCTTGCCTCACGGGGACTTAGAGAATATCCTCCCCATCCCTTTGTTCCACTATGTTGATCCTCACTCTGAATGTAAGGGGTCTGGGGGGCAAGACCAAACAAAGCCGCCTCCGCTCTCTCTTTCTCTCTCTTTTCCCGGATATGATCCTACTTCAGGAGATGATGTGTAGTACCTATCTAGCCCTGTTTTCTTTTTCCAAACTCCTACCTAATTGGAAATTTTGCGCAACTAGTGCCTCAGGTCTCTCAAGGGGTCTCCTCATTGCTTGGAACCCTAGAATGGTGAGATGTAAATCTTACGAGACACCTACTGGCATTCTAGACAATGCCAAATTCCGTGGTATGGCTGATATCTTGGACATTATCAACTACTATGGTCCCTATAAGGATAGGGAAATATTTTGGAATAGGATTAAGCAGGATGGTCTTCTTCTTTCTCCCCACCTGATTCTGGGAGGAGATCTTAAATTTACCATGAACACCTCTAAGATCTGGGGTACTAGGGCTGTCATCTATCCCCTTACTTCTTATTTCTAGAGTCTCTTCGATTCTGTCAATCTCCTTGATATAGCTCCCTCCTCAGCTAGACCCACCTGGACGAATGGTCGTGTTGGGGAACATGGGATCAGCAAGAGACTTGACTGCTTCCTTGTAGCCTCCTCACTGATCCCATCCCTCCTAACCCATAGGGTATGGACTCACCACTCAGAAATATCTGATCACTTTCCTGTATGTTTTGAATGGAACAAACCTTTGGGGCCCCACAATTACCCCTTCAAATTCAATAGATCTTGGCTCTCAGACTAGGATTTTTCATCTTGGTTCACCGAGTGTTGGCACAGATCATCTCCCACCTTCTCTGACACGACGCTAGATCTCCTCACTCAAAATGTCCGCTCTATAAAACTTGAAGTCAAGGTCTAGATTAAGGACAAGTGTGCCCGGATGGATTCCAATATGAAGAGACTGGATAAGGAGATCAGCTCTTTACTATCCAATTCCAACTTTGGTATCCTCACTCAAGAGGAGCAGAATTCACTGTCTCAGCTCAGATCCGAACATAAGAAGATTTTGGATCACCACTTATTAACCTGGAAGCTTAAAAGCCAAACCAAATGGGCTCTTGAATGTGACTCTAACACTAAATACTTCCATGCTGTTGCTTCTGGTAAGAGAAACCAAAACACCATCTGGTCTCTTAAGGATGAGAGGGGTAGGTTTGTGGAGGACATCTCTGAATTAAAGGATATGGGACTGCAACATTTTTCCCATATATTTAAAGATGATAACCAGACCTACATACTCGAACAACTAAATGTTTTCTCTCATTAGCCTGTTATGACCCCCGCCCCCCCCCGTTGATGCTTATTTCCTCACACGACCGGTCACTTTATTAGAGGTCAAATTTGCTTTGCACTCACTCAAGAATGATAGGAGCCCCGGTCCTAATGGCTGGCCTGTCGAGCTCTATCTCCACTTCTTTAACCTAATGAGTGAAGAACTCCTATCTGATGTGGACTCCACTCGAGTATTAGGATGTATCCCTCCCTCACTTAATTCCACTTTTCTGACCCTTATTCCTAAGAAGGAAAAACCTACATCCTTTGTGGACTTCAATCCCATCTCCCTATGCAATCTTCTTTATAAACTATTTTCCAAATTCATTGCGGTGAGACTTAAGCCATTCTTGGACTCTCACATATCCATAGAACAATTTGGTTTTCTAAAGAATCAACAAATAGTGGAGCCCATTGATATTGTTTAGGAGGCCCTTCACATTGTCAAGACAAAGAACTCTTGTGCACTTATATTTAAACTGGACCTGGTTAAGGCCTTCAATCGTGTGAACCGAACCTTCATTAGACTTATTCTGATCCATATTGGGACTCCCCTCTTAGCTGTAAATTGGATTATGGGATGTATTTCATCAGCAAATTTTTCTGTGCTCATCAATGGTACACCATCTAATTTATTCCCTGCCTCTAGAGGGATCTGCCAGGGTTGTCCCATTTCGCCCCTGCTCTTTATATTGGTTATAGGGGGGATCAGTCTTTTGATAGCAGATGCTAGAGAACACAGTCTAATAAAAGGTATTAAGATCTCGTCACAATTTTCCCTCACTCATCTCCTATTTGTTGATGACGTGATCCTCCTGGGTACTTGTACATTATCAGAATGGATGGCCTTTGACATCATCCTTAGCAAGTTTTGCAAGGCATTAGGGATGAACATCAGCTTGTACAAATCATGTTTTCTCTATAACAATGTGGATATTGATATCCGTTGAGAAATTTCTAAGGCTCTGCCATACAAGATGGAGCTCATCACTACAGGTTTTGTGTATCTGGGATATTTTCTCAAACCCACAAGCTACAAGGTCTGGGACTCGCACTGGATGATAAAAAAAATTGAACACAGGATTTCACATTGGTCACATAAGCTCCTATCATTAGGTGGTCGGTTTACCCTTGTGCAAGTGGTATTAACTAGCATTCATGTTTACTGGATGGGCCTTGCTCCTATCCCTGTATCCATATTAAACAAGCTCAAGAGTCTTTCTTTTGATTACCTCTGGGGCTCATCATATCATAATTGCAGGTTTCACTTGACCAACTGGAAATCACTTACTTGGCCTAAATATCATGGTGGTTGGGTTATCAAGAATATGTCCTAGTTCAACATTTCTCTTAGGTTAAAGAATTTATGGTTGCTGCTCCATAATGACGGTTTATGGCATAGGGTTATTTTCAGCAAATATATTAAGAGATGCTCGGTATAATCTTGGCTCAGGAATAAGATTTTTCAATCTCGTGAAGCATCTGCTATTTGGAGAGGTTTCCTGCACACTCTCCCATGGCTCGGCAGACATCTGGCTTGGCAGGTTGGAAATAGAAAAAATTTCCTTCTCGGTATCGATCTGATTGTGGGTAAAAATAACTCCTACTTGATCCCTCATGGACTCTGTGAGTACTTGGATGATATGGATATAGTTACACTTGCTCAGGCCCACAATTCTCTCCCGGATGCACATAAATATTGGTATACTACCGAGGAACTTGGTGTCGATGGAATTTGGAAAGAAGCATGGAATTCCTTTACTAGTAGTCTTGAAACATGCGGCCTCCGTCTCGTTGATTTACCTGATGTATTGACTTGGTATTACCATAGATCAGGGGGATATGTATTTGCTAAGTTGATATATGATAGTATAACTACTTCCTCTTCCTCACCAAAGGGTAACATACTACTAGATATCATTTGGAACAATCCTCTCCCCAGGAAAATATGCTGCTTTGTCTGGCTACTTTTGGGGAACAAACTGCTGACCTGGGATAATCTACAAAAATGAGGATGGATGGGGCCTGGTTATTGTATCCTCTATAAAAATGGTTCTGAGAGTATTGAGCATATCTTCAATACCTACATATTCTGGAAAAATATTCTCTCTGTCATCTTAGAACAGTTCCATTTGACTCCTCCTCTCCTGTCGGATAATATCAGCTCCTTTTTGGATTCTTGGACAGGTTCCTTCTCTAAGGCATCGGGCAACTGCTACATCCCTTTCATTGCTATGTGGACATTATGGAAAGCTAGAAACTCATCTATATTTGATGGGAAATCTATCTCAGTTATCAGCTTGCTCCATCAGATCACACATAGCTCACAACTCTACTGTCCATCAGCTTTAAAACAAAAAAAACAAGGGATATTGGAGCTGGTCCCTCTCTTTCTTACCCTTGTGGTGTTTTCTATGGTGATGTAGCTGTTAATACTAGCAGGGTAGGATTTTTCCTACATCTGAATGAAGTACACTCTTATGAGTTTTCTCTGGGGGCTGGTCACAGTACCAATACTAGGGCATAATTAATTGGGCTCTGGGCCCTGTTGCATACATCCCAAATGATGGGGTTACCCAAGCTCCAGATTTTCAGTGACTCTTCTATCATCATTAACTGGGAAAAGGGTACTGCTTCCCTCTCACCTCCTGAACTTACTCATTGGTGTAGGGACATCAGGAAGATATGCACTTGCTTCCTGGAGTTGTCTTTTGGCCATGTTTACCGTGAACACAACTAGATAGCGGACAACCTCTCTAAAAAATCCATATCTTTTGCTACGGGATCAGGATTCTATTTTGAATTTTATGATGGTCATTTGACCACACATGATAGGTTTATGCTCTTTTGATCTCGGTGCAGGATCTTCTCTTTTATGACACCTTGTGAAATATATTGGAGTGGACTCCTTTAGATGGCGAAGCCATCTTCTTGGTTCACTATATATATGGTCATAAAAGACATCACTATTACTGATGGAAATGTATGCAGTTTCTGCTCTAGTCCCCTACCCACTCTCTTGGAATGCTACCCATTCATGATGTAACCGATTGGATTATACACGACACTCTTTATCTTGTATGTAACCCATATACTGGGATGGCACGTTAGACAACCTTTGATTCAATTTGAATAACAAGGACAGGCATTTGTCTTCTGAAAAAAAAGTTATTGGATTTTCAATGTGAGTGCAAAGTGTGAATATGAGTCCAAATTTGAATTCTAACGTTTTAGCCATAAAATTCATGGAGTCTTCATTATAAAAATGAGTTCATCTTGGTGATTTGTCATGACATAACTCTTGTATTTCCTGCATTCCCCTGTTTTCCCTTGGACAACCTATTGAAATATAATTTGAAATATGGAAAAGGGTGTGGCGCGTCGAAACTCCATATTCCAAACATCAATAAGCACAGCTGAAGATGATCAGAACAACTTTAGAATCTGTGTTTGTGCAATTTCAAAGGATGCTATCCATTTTAAAATACATTTATATTACCTCCCATTTTGGTTGGCATGTTTTAAGATATGATAGTGGATGTATTTATTTTGCATGTATTAATGGCATGTCGTCTGCCATGTATTTATTTTGTTATTATAATGGGCTTGAGAATGCTCGGGTCAAGACTTATATCATGACTAGTGGTGTGTCCTCGTGTCGATACAAAATATTATGTTACATAAACTTACGTTTACTTTGTAAGGATACTCTAATAGAGTGCTAATCACATGGTTGTAGAGTTATTAAGTCAATATTTATAGGGACATTTAAGTGATGATGTTATTAGCAAGATTAGTAGTATTGTAAACCGGATATACTTTAATTAGTGAAAATATTAAAAAGTATTGAAGATACCTTTGAACAAAACTAAGGGGAGTGGTTCAATATAATGATTAGGCATTAGGCATGTAAATTGGTAGGGACTAATGGGTTGATAGTAATACTTATATCCATAGGTAGAATATGTGACAAGTGAGTCAACGCAAAAATAGGCAAAAAACAATATGTTTAAATTACATGTAATTACTGCAATATGTTAGTGATAGAAAGGGTGGCATGAAAAGGGATAATTTCAAGTAATTGGCGCAAATCAAATAAATAAATAAATAAATTATGTTGTGGATGTAGTAGATGAAAGTATGGACATAGTAGGTGCAGGCTACATGTAATGGATATGCATCGTAAGATGAGCACTATTGTGACAGTCATCAAGATAATGAAGGAGGAATACTCATCAAATTGAGTAAAGATAAAGGAAGGGAGTGATCAAGGTAGCATGAAGACTAGAACGAGTAGGTGCATAGGATAAAATATTCCTAATGAGAGGTTAGTCCATAAATAATGTACATGTGGTCCAGTTAGTGACAACAATGATCATTAAATAAATACAAGTATACAAGCATGCAATTTTCAAGTAATATGTGAATCAGTACTCGATAAAACACCTCGATGCAATCACCAGTAATACGCTTATGTACAAATGGTGAAATAAATGAAAAGAGTTGATTGATAATACCTAGTGTTGTCAAATTGTAAAATGTTATGAGGAACCTATGTGTACTTGTTAGGAGGAAAATCTTGATGACCTGATGCTAGCTTTGAAAGGAATGACCTTATGCCAAGGTTAAGTTGCAAGCAAAGGGTATATCACAAAACACATAAGTCAAAATTCTAAAAAAAATTGTGTTGTGTAATATAATCAATTGGCAAGCAAAATGGTTTAAATTAAATCACAAAATCATGGTAATGCCCTGGATTCCAAATAAAGTTACATAGAAGACAAGGTATTCTTAGGAATCACATTATAGATTGTACAACATACTTCAACAGGGATATTAATTTCTATGGATTAAATATGGTAATGAACCTTGAATAGTTCAAACCATCGACAGATGCAAATGTTAAACATAATATAAGAATGCAAAGACCTTACATCATGATTTTTCCATACTATTTTGATTATAACTTCAGGATGGGTGTATGTAATGCCCTGTTTTGACCTATCTGTGTGAAATACCATTGCGTGTTTGCGATTGGTTAATATTGTGGAGCCTCATCAGTTTGATGACATAGTGGACTTATGGATTTTTTGTTTTGTGGAATTTATATATGTGTGTTAGGTTAATATTACGAATCATGCTCATCATTGATTATCTTTCTAGGATGAAAATTTATTAAATGATAGTGTGTGGATAATTATTCAAAGTTATATGTTGGACACGTAATTTGTGATATCAAATACATGGTACCTTGAAAAAAAAAGATTACATTGTTGTTTATTTGCAATAAAATATGTATGTGTATCGATGATTTCACAATATTGCATGATCTTGTGTTAAGAGACTAACATACAAGTTTAAAAGAGGTAAGTGATACTTGAGTCCTATGAAATGGAAGTACATTGATGGCATGAATTCCAAAAGAGAAATGGTATGAGAATTCATCGTTATTGTTACATAAGATTATTTTTATTATCATGACGTGTGGGTTGGTGTGGGTTTGTAGGAAACTCAACCTCTCAAATTGGTTATTCAATGATGAAACTTGAGTACACAGTAGCAACTTAGTCATTATGTCGATGTACACATAGTCTCTTATTCCATAAGGGGGGGGGGGTGCATGAATTACCCACCATTTATCTCCCAAATCTAGAGTCATGGGAGGGTTGGGCTACGACACGCTCCCCAAGATGTGTGATGATGACTGGTGAGTGCTTGCTGGGGGAGTTTGGTAGATGTAGCTGACACTTCCGCTTATGAGTTCTAACTAGAATTAGGTCATGTAGTTGACTCTCTAGGGTAGTCCAACAAAGAAAGGATAGGGTGTGGAATTTAGTTATGAATTAGATAAAAAGGAAGTAGGTATATGGGAGTTCCATTGAAGTTAGGAAGATCAATTTAATTAATTATATCTATGTGTTTAAAACCTTGTTGAAATACTAAATGGTGACTAAGAACATGTGTTTTTTTCATAAGTTATTATGATTTGAGTTAATAAGTTGTTAGGAATTATAAATTTGTGTTTAGTATGTGTCTGAAGATAGTAACTTGTGTGATTAAGTGTGATTTGTGGTTGAGTAATATTGGTATACCTACACGAGGTATGTAAGCATTAGCTAGACTTACATGGATTGTTTACATATGTTGTAGAAATGATCTAATACACTATAAAAATATACGACTTCGATGCATATGGTTGCGAATGACCACATTATAAATATTATTACATATCTTAGTTATGAAATGGTATCGTTACGCCAATATTATAAATTAATGGTTAATTATTAATTATGGCCGATAATGCTAATGTTGATTAATGATAATAATAACAATGGTTGTTAACTTAATTTTCGATTGAAGTACTAAATCACTGAATAATAAATAATTATTAACTAACTTAATTCGTTCTAGATCGTGGTTTATTAATAATAATGGTGTAATGATATTTAGATTATTATTAATTGATAAATCAAAATTAACAGTGTATTAATAATGTTAATTAGTGTTAATAACGTGACAATTAATTTGATTAACAAATATTAAATAAGTGTTAGTGATAATGATTAGAATTAATAATATTTCTTTTAACTTGATTAGTGCATAGTAATTAAGCCTTAATTGTAACTAATGTTGATTTTTGAATAAACCAGTAGTTAAATAAAATTCTAAATTTTGCTTGAAAGAGAGCTAGTTCAATAATAAATGATAAATAGTGGAGTATTAATTACAATTAATTATTTTATACTAAATATGCTGAATAAATAATAATAATGAGTAAACTATGATACATGAAGTGTCGTTGAATTAACTTATTATTTCTGACTTAGTGGTGAAGTAATTTCTCATCTCACAATTTATGTTGACATTTGTTATTTAAAATAATAAACTTTATATTCTTGGGATTATGTTGAAATGATGGTGAAATCGAATGGTAGATCCTTGTGTAGTAAAAAAATTAATGAATGTTTCATTAAAATATAATATTTTTATTAATGATTAAAGGAGACCTGACCCATGCTGGAGTGGTGAAAATTAAATGAAAAATGTAAAGGGAGTTGAGGCATTAATGAAGGGATAATGGTAGTAATAAAGGGAGGCATATGGAAGAGAAAGGGGGATAAAGGAAGGGAGATGGAGAGGATGGAGGGGTCAAAGGATTTTTGTGGAAAATAGTAGAGGAGGTTTGTTTTTCTTGCTTCTGGTGATTTTGGGAAAACATTTACAGCACTGGTTGGGTTGGT
>LPNX010599230.1:6800-32820 GCA_001517045.1 Pseudotsuga menziesii | reverse complement strand
TGACACATTGGCCCAAACACTGAAGAATCCACCAAAAATCATCCAATTGAGCCAAAAACGTGTTGAGGAGAGAGGGAGGGCGAAATTCCCCATAAAGACCACTCTAGATCAGCTCTGGATCTGATTTGATCCCCTCCTTTAGTCAAGGATTTGTCAGATCCAGTCAATCTGCTCCAGATCTGATTGATTTCAGTCAAATCGGTTGAGAATCCATTGATTTATTTGATTTTGGATTTGCTCCATTATTCATCAATTTATTAATTAAAATAATCAATAATTAATTTTTGGGGCTTTCTGACCTGAGTGATGGAAGATCACTCAAAACTAGGAAACAGTGGGTCCATGGGTTTGCATGGTGCTCTTAGCTTTAAAATGAGCACCTACATGACTGAAACTGATTATTTGGCCCACTTTTATTACAAACTCAATTTTTCCGATTAAACTATTAAAAAATAGCCTAAGTTTTGGAAAAATTAAATTTTAATAAAAAACACTGAAAAAACTGAAAAAATGAAGAATTGAAAAACACCTAGGGGGACTTAGACATGTTCATATGACTCAAAAATGATGTCTAGCATGCTTACACATTGACACATAGACTCTAATAACCTCAATAGGCACAAATGCCAAGCCGACCACCCCAACTTTGGAGGTATGGAGTGAAAAACTCAGAAATTATCAGTCGTTTATTCAACAACCAATAATAACCAAGGGAAAAAACACCCTGGGATGATCAGATTGACAAATGAAGTCTAAGAGACCGAGTCTTTTACAGACACTATCATGCTAGAACATTTATTACAACTCCCCATGGGGTATGAACATGTGATATGATACAATAAAGCTTCCCAGAAGCGAGACTGAAGGCTCTCTGAAGTCCGAACAAGTTATCCCTGTCCGGTTCACCAGGCTCACTTGATAGAAAACCACTAAGTACAACTTAGGTGGTAACAGGTGGTAGTCAGGTTTTGGGCTTGGGGGTCCAAGAACACAATTCTTGGAGCTAGGAAGTCGAAGAGACTTTCCTAGTTGGAAGGGTGGAAAACTGAATCGGTTGGTTGAGTATATTTGTGGGAGCTTGTAGGGACAAAGCGGGTCAAAGAGACCAAGGGAAAAACATAAGGGACAAACTACAAAGGAAACTTCAACCATCCATTTACTGCAAGGTGTCCTATCGAATATTTAAACATGACCAAGGTGATACAAATCTAGGTTAATGTCTCAGAGCAGATGAGTTGTCATAGATAAGACATAACCTACTTGTGATAATTCAATTGGGACATTCCATACAAGCATGAGTCTAAACATCGATTTCAATGATACATGATGAGAATAGATTAGCGTTAGGGAATGGATGACACATGAGGTCAACGAAATTATAGAATGGCCAACAAAGGGTATATCGTTAAAAAGAAAGCATAATACATGACTTGGGAATCTTTTGCATAACAAGACCAATGATATAAATATTCAATGTAGGAGACACTGGTAGATTATCCATACGATTGGAAGAGTAACCAACTAGAGGAGTAAGTAAATTTGAGATCAAGGATTGAATCCTATGGCCGAAAACTAGAAACAAACTTGTTGAGCGACTCAATACTAATGTTATGTTTAAGGATGGATTGACTTTCTACCATAAAATAGTAGACCTTTGAGATATTTCCCCTCTCTCTCTTTTTATAATATTTAACTTTTAGTTTCTTTTTTCACATTATAAAGCATGAAAAGGAATAAAATAATGCTATAGTATATTGGAGAAGACAAGTGTCACATGGCGTACAACTAATTTCCAAGCACACATAACATACCTAAGCAAAAAATACAAAAAAATTATGTGCAGGATGTAGACACTCTTAATACATGTCTTCATCAATCAAGGTAGCAAGATGTGACTTGAATAAGTAGTGAAGGGGAGTGGAATTAGGAGAATGCATTGGAGATAAGAGGAAAATGGAAAATTGTAGTGGGAATTAGAATCAAAATTGCAAGTAACTATAAGCAAATGCAACAAGGCAAAATAAAAAATAAGAGTTCCATGGGTGATGGCCAAAATAAGAGAGAGAGAGGGTCATGATGCTTCATATCTGTGACATGGAAGGGATAATTATGCAATATCTATCCTAACACAAACTTCAGCATGGGAATCAAAATACAACAAAGTTATAACTAGAGAACCTGTTAACACTCTGTTTTTAACAGTTGATTATGGGGCTTGACAGAGGTTCGGTAAGGGTCCCAGCCCCTCGAATCTCATGTGACCGTCCTTCAATGAACAAAGTTGCAGATGTATTGTAACATTGTGAATGATCTATGTTTAAGGGCTGCGATTCATCGAAGGAGGATGAACGGTTATGAGTCGCTTCGCGCGATCAAACATGCGTGATCAAATTTTTTGTCCTGGAGTACAAAACGTGCTAAAGACCGGCAACTTTCGATGGTCAAGATGAGGCCTGGGGTAGATCTATGGCCTACAATAATTTCACACTCCATACTTGTGTGGATAAAGCCACAATCTCAAATCATGAAAAGGGGTAGAGGTTGCAAAGATCAATGGTTACGATGAAGAAGAGGGAAGATCTACGTCTATGGTTCATTTCGCAAGGAAAACTAGCACGGGAGAATATTTGAGTTCTCCATTGCGAAAAAAAGGCGGGGCCCACTCTAATTGATGGCTCAGAATGTGTCATGATCCAAACTGCCCACAATGTTCAGAAGAGAAAGGTTGGCGGCAGGATGAAAAAAATGTGGACGGAGGATATGGAAAATTCTTTTGATCGGATTGCTAAAGAAAGACCCCCGAGGTGCATAACTCCCACCCAGTGTGGAAATGACAGTGGAGGAGGTGTTCACACATGTAATCTACCCCATTGTAGATTGACTGATTCCTCCGATGCCATTCGAGATACACCTGAGGTGGAGGTATTTTCCAGTGGTGCAATTCCTCGGGTTGCATGCATGGCACAATTTTTGTTTTGGAGGGAACTGTGGGAGAGATAGAGGTTTGATTCGGTGAGGTGATAGACCCAGAATTTACACAAGACCAAGGGATTTTGCAAACTAAAAGAGCCCGACACCACCATCAAGATGACTGAAAGGGCAGGAGATGGTCAAATCCGCAACCCTTGAAACCGGCTTGGTAGCCATGCAAAAATGATTCAGAATCTTAGCCATGCCATATAATATGATTGAACATGAGGAGGGAAAAAAGCTCCACCCTCATGCCACACATGCCACCATCGCAGCCACTTCAAGGAAGTAGCCGTTCCTGAAGCCATTCCTGCCCGCACTATATAACACCACCCTTTGAATATATTTGAGATATGAAACTGTGTATATCATAAGATTTATATAAGGTTGAATCCCAGGCAGTGTCAAAATCTTTTTTAAACAACCATGACTGTGTGGTTTGAAAAATTAGTTCGATAAGGAGTAATCTTGATAGGCAGGCCTGAAGTCTGTGTTCTGGTTATCCACACCAAAAAATCTCCAACCACCGGGGCACAAATGTGAGATACCAAGAGGGATTCACCTACTTCTACACAACCTAGTCTTTGGATGTGCAGTGCATGGGTTTGTACATCCTTGCGACATCCTTCCAGTGCTCCCGGCTGCAGTCCTGACCACCAAAGTCCTAGCTCACAGTTGTGGTAGAACTGTTGGAGAAGATACTAATGCTGGGACTAGGTGGGTCCAAAGCCTCCAATGTCGTTCCTAGGGGCTCCATTTGGATTCTTAGTTGTGGGAAAGGAGAGGGTTAGGTGCACACTTGGCTGCATGGCTCGTAGAAGAATCCTCCTCATGAGAAGAAGAAGATAGTACAAGGATGATAAGATTCTTAAATCGCTTATCATCATCAAGAATTTGGCCACCTTTTCTCTAGCCTCCTCCTATAACAGTCTTACCAGACGAAGGAAGAGGTTGGGAGAAGGGTGGAGGAAAGGATTCAGGTCTTCTTTTCAGCCTTTGAGAAACATGCACCATCTGGACAAGGGGACCCAAAATAGGCCCAAGGTAGCCTGCGTAGACAATCATTCATCAGCATGTCTCATGGGAGTCATTTTCATGAAGCAGGGTGGTATAAGGCTCTGCGCTGTCAGCCTGCATTATCACATGCCCCATCTCCATGATGCTTGTTTATAATTGTAAAACATGGTGATAGTCCACTCTTTGCACTGTTAACGCCAGATGGTGACTTGTAATAGTTTTTGATTTTGTAGTCTCAGCATTAGGATTGTATAAAAACACTCCCGATAGAGGAATAAAGGAGCTAGTGAATTGGATTGGGAAACAATCCCAGGCTGAGGCTCCCATTTTGTAAAAGTTTGATACCTGTGTATGAATAAATTGTAGTGGAAGACTGTCATTCACAGCAGAGATTCCTTTGTTGGTGTTTTTTCCAATAAGTGATTTCCTTTTCGTGTAAATTGTGTTTTATTGTTTCCACTCCATTTTGTTTATTGCTTTTCATGCTTGCAACATAGGGTATAGTGGTTTGGAATTCATACTTGTTATGCTTCGACTACTGTTCCAGGAATTAACAACGGTTCTTCTAAATTTATATGGAATTCATCTCACCAATGATCCATGTGATGGATTGTCCCTCCTTGTCATCTAATATGCCCACTAAAATCTCCTGATTGGGAAATCAGTAGCTATCTTGCCTCCATTTGCTACTTTTCGTCATTCTTTCCCTCTGTAATCATTTCTTGCACAGGTTTTGACTCCATTTTCCCATGGTCCCTTATCCCCCGATAATCCCTCCATGCACCTTTCTCAACATACTTTGCCCCATTCAGGATCCTAGCCCCTTGATTATACTAATTGAAAATCCTTTGTGGAGTAGACTCTGGTGACACACAAGACTGACAACCTTATGTGGAGCTATTCTGGTGATGAACGAGAGATCCCTCTTTGACTGCGCAAGGTTGGAGGTGCAACCTAAAGCAGTTTTGCTATTACTGGGAGCAAACCATTCCACAACCTTTGGTTGAATTTTGGTGCTAACAAACTGGAGCCATTACCGGGGACTGAACTTGAAGATCCTCCATGGGAAGAATGACAAAGATTTAGATCTGACTGTTGATGGTGAACAATGGGTTAGACACCAAGAAGGTTGAGCACTTTTCACCTGGTGACTCCACTCTTGAAGGATTCAGACTTCAACGAATCCACTGGTGATATGATCCAGAAAATATAATGACCGAGGAAGGCTAGCAGATCCCACCTAGAAAATGGTCCCCTCATAAAGCTTAAAAATGTACGGCGGGAGGTCCAGGCACTCGAGTTCACATTTCTTCCAGGATGCCTTATCCTACCTTGTAAGTTTTCTCTTGTCTTTACTGAAGTTTATCAAAACAACTTTCTCTGGCCCAACTCATCCTGAGCAGAGCCATGAACATATTCCTGTATATCCTTCTTTACAAACTGAAAGTGTTGCATCATCCTGTACATCTTATTTTATCCTAGATATTCATTCGGGGGCTCTCGATGTCAGAGGACACCCTTGTGAAATTCATGAAACCTCGATCAGTAGTTTGGCTATCATACCTAACCTTATCTCCCCCATTTCTCCAAGTCGATATAATCCACTGCAGTTACTTGCTTGTGTATGACGAATATGAAGAGGAGTACCTGCAGAACGAGCTAGATGTTGAAATGAAACCTTTTGCTGAAAAAAATCAAAGTGAAATGCAAGATCAGGAGATCGAAGTGAGAAAAGATGATGATAGCACTGGAGGTGATAGCTTACCCTTATTATATGCCTCTATTGAATTGATAAGGCATATAATCAAGGCCTCCAAGAAAAAGCAGAAAGAAACGGAGGTGGTGCATGACGGAAACTTGTACAAAAATGGAGGTGGACGTAGTAGTTTATAAATAAACACTTTTTTTGATACTCTATTTTTAGGAACGTCGCCTCACCTAGAAGAAGTATGCCTACTCAGTTCCAAGGGAGAATTTCAGGACCTCCCTCTCAAAATGCATCAAACCTTCGCTGCAAAAATTTCAGACGAAAAGAGGGATATTCCGTTGGAGAAATATTCTATAGGTCCTTGTCTACAATCTTCCAAGTGTTATCCTGATGACTCCCTAGAAGCGGGAAGCTCTAGATAGATTTTCCATGAGCAGGTGACAGAATGTGCTGGAGCTTTCCATGAATTCTATGACCTCGTGGCCAAATACATGGAGGGTCTGGGTGAAGGAAATGATTGGTCATATATTTACCTTAAACATCAGTTTGTTTATCATTCCCTTCTCCCATTATCTGTTTCATTTTTGTACATCAAGCACCATACAAGAACAAGAATATTAGGAAAGTTGCTTTATTGGCTTCACTGGAAGTCTGATTTCACTTAGTTGGACATGTGTACAAAGTTAGGTAGAGTAGGTAGGATAAAATAAGCTCATATATTATCAAGCATTTCCCTCCTTATTGTTTTCAATTTGTTTCCATTTTCAGTTACCAGCACAAGTTTACAGTCGCCAGCAATATTTGCAAGAGTGGCATGAATTTGCTAGAGTAGTAGCATGAAGAAGAATGGAGATATCCAAGAAAATATGAAGGCAGCCAAATGGTTTCGACACTTGGTCTATGGGGGTTCTTTGCTATCTTGCTGGGAGGATAGCATCCCTCATGGAGCTAGTTGTTAACACTTCATTTTTAGCAATTGATTTGTGGCTTGACAAAGGTTCGGTAAGGGTCCGAGGGCCTCGAATCTCCTGTGACCTTCCTTCAATGAACAAAGTGGTAGATGTATTGTAACATTGGGCACAGTCTATGTTCAAGGGCTACAATTGATCGAAGGAGGATCAACAGTTCTGAACCGCTTCGCGTGATCAAAGTTTCTATCCCAGAGTGAAAAATGTGTTAAAGACCGACAGTTTTCGATGGTCGAGATGAGGCCTGGGGAAGATCTATGGCCTGTAATAATTTCACACTCCATACTTGTGCAGATAAAGTCATAATCTCAAATCACAAAAAGGGCTAGAGGTCGCAAAGATCAACGGTCCCGATGAAGAAGAGGGCAGATCTACGACTATGGTTCATTTCGCAAGGTGAACTAGCACGGATGAATATTTGAGTTCTCCATTACAAAAAATGTGCAGGGCCCACTCTGATCGATGGTTGCACGAGGGTTGATCTCGATCGACAGCTTAGAACTTGTCACGATCTAAACTGCCCATGGTGTTCAGAAGAGAAAGGTTGGCGGCAGGATGAATGGAACGCAGATGGAGGATATGGAAAATTATTTTGATCAGACGGCTAAAGAAAGACCCCCGAGGTGCACAACTCCCACCCAGTGTGGAAATGACAGTGGAGGAGTCATTCACACATGTAATCTGCACCATTGCAGATTGGTCGATTCCTCCGACGCCATTTGGGATACACCTGAGGTGGAAGTCTTGTCCAGTGGCGTGATTCCTTGGGTTACAAGCGTGGCACACTTTTCGTTTCGGAGGGAATTGTGGGAGAGATAGAGGTTTGATTCGCTGAGGTGATAGATCTGGCATTTACACAAGACCAAAGGATGCTGTGAACTAAAACAACATGACACCACCATCAAGATGACTAAAAGGGCAGGAGATGGTCAAATCCGCAACCCTTGGAACCAGCTTGGCAGCCACGTGGAAATAATTCATAATCTTAGCCATGCTATATAATATGACTGAACATCAAGAGGGAAAACAGATCTTCCCTAGCACCACACATACCACCATCGCATCCACTTCAAGGAAGTAGCCCTTCCCGAATCCATTCCTACTCGAACTGAATAACACCACTCTCTGAAGATATTTGAGATATGGAACTGTGTAGATGATAATATTTATATAAGGTTGAATCCTAGGTAGTGTCGAAGTATTTTGTAAACAACCATGATTGTGTGGTTCAAAAAATTAGTTCAAAAAAAATTACTTTTGGTAGGCAGGCCCGAAGTCTGTGTTCTGGTTATCCACACCAGAAAATATCCAACCACCGAGGCACAAATGTGAGATACCAAGAGGGATTCACCCTCTTCTACAAAACCCATTCTCTGGATGCACAGTGCATGGGTTTGGACATCCCAGTGACATCCTTCTGGTGCTCCTGGTTGCAGTCCCGACCTCTAAAGTCCCAGCTCATAGTGGTGGTAGAACTATTGGAGAAGATACTAATGCTAGGACCAGATGGATCCAAAGCCTCCAACGCCATTCTCGGGGGCTCCATTTGGCTGCTTATTCATGGGAAAGGAGAGGGTTAGGGGCACACCTGGCGGCATGGCTCATAGAATAATCCTCCTCATGAGAATAAGAAGATAGTATAAGGATGATAAGCTTATTAAGTTGCTTATCATCATTAAGCATTTGGCCACCTTTTCTCTGGCTTCCTCCTATAACAGTCTTACCTAATGAAGGAAGAGGTGAGGAGAAGGGTGGAGGAAAGGATTTAGGTCTTCTTGTCATCCTTTGAGAAACATGCACCATCTAGACAAGGGGACCCAAAATAGGTCCAAGGGAATCTTGCGTAGACAATCGTTCATCAACATGTCACGTGGAATTCATTTTCACGAAGCAGGGTGGTACGAGGCTCTGCGCTTTCATCCTACATTATCACACATTGAATCTCCATGATGCTTGTTTATAATTGTAAAACGTGGTGATAGTCCACTCTTTTCACTGTTAATGCCGAATGGCGACTTGTAATAGTTTTTGATTCTGTAGTCTCAGCATTAGGATTGTATAAAAATGATCCCAATAGAGGGAGAAAGCAGTTAGTGAATTGGATTAGGAAACAATCCCGGGCCTAGGCTCCCATTTTGTAAAAGTTCGATACCTGTGTATGAATAAATTGCAATGGAAGACTTTCATTCATAGCAGATATTCTTGTGTTGTTGTTTTTCCCAATAAGTGCTTTCCTTTACATGTAAATTGTGTTTTCTTGTTTCCACTCCATTTTGTTTATTGTTTTTCATGCCTGTAGCATAGGGTATAATGGTTCAGAAATCATACTTGTTATGCTCCGACTGCTATTCCAGAAATTAACAACAATTCTTCTAAAGTTATATGGAATTCATCTCGCTGATGCTCCATGTGATGGAATGTCCCTCCTTGTCCTCTAAGACGCCCGCTAAAATCTCCTGATTGGGAAATCAACAGCTATCTTACCTCCGTTTGCTACCTTTCATCATTCTTTCCCTCTATAATCGTTTCTTGCGTAGGTTTTGACTCCATTTTCCCATGGTCCCTTATCCCCTGATAATCCCTCCATGCACCTTTCTCAACATACTTTGCCCCATTCAGGATCCTAGCCCCCTGATTATACTCATTGAAAATCCTTTGCGAAGTAGACCTTGGTGACACACAAGACTGACAACCTTATGTGGAGCTATTCTGGTGATGAACGAGAGATCCCTCTTTGACTACACAGGGTCGAAGGTGCAGCCTAAAGTGGTTTTGCTATTACCCAGGAGCGAACCCTTCCGCAACCTTTTGTTCAATTTCGGCGCTAACAGAACCCATGTGTTGGTCATCTCTAACATAAAATTTAGAAATTTTCTAAGGACAAAGGGCTATTGTCGCAATTCCATGTGTTGTGATCCCAAGGCATAAAAAATATGGCAGGGATGGTTTAAATTATGTATTTATGGAAATGGACTATGATATATGAAATTTTAGGATAAAAACCTTTTAATCAGATTACCAATTGGAAAAAATGAGCCTTCATTCTCATTCTCATGTCCAAATTAGTCAAAAAATAGGAAAAGTGGCATTAGTATTAGACTTAAGCTTTAAAAAAGAGGGTAAAAAACTATCTCAAAGTACCTAAAAATTTCATATAAACAAATAATATGATAAAATTAAATCATAATTCTTTTTTAGCATTGTGTTTTACCATTTGGAGATTTTGTGCCCTAGTGTTTTAGTTGTTTATTACAGAATAATCGAGCCACAAATCGATCTTTTGTCAATTACTTTTGGTTCTCATTCTATCTCTGAAGAAGTTGCGGGGTTTTCTCCTTTATGGTTTCCTCGAGGAAAATATTTGTGTCTATTGTCTCTTTTGATTGATTGATGTACATGTTATTCTATCAGTTAATATCGTAAAGATCATATTGCTCAAATGATAAACATCTAACATGGTATCAGAGCCAACTTGACAACAAGACACTATGAACCTTCAGAAGCTAGGGATTATTACTTTTTGGGTTTCTCTCCACAATCCATCAGCTAAAGGAGGCTAGGATGACGCTCCATTGAATGAAGCATCTTTCTATTTAAGCAGAATATAATTATGAGCTTTTCCATTTTTTGACCTACCACTGCATCAAGAAATTAGGGCTTTTCACAGAAGTGGAATATTTGAGTGAGCCCAACCTAGGATTGATATCCTATTCAAAATCAAAGTTTAGAGACAAAAATTAAGTTTTTTGGTTGGGTATAACTCTGGGAAAGTCAACCCCTAATTTTCACTGGAACCAAAAACCATCACTATAGAAGATCAGCTCCACATCAAGTTTTTAGCTTCTCAAATTGGTAATATCTAAATATTTTGTATTTCCATTTGAGGTTCTCTATTACGATGTTTCATCACACCAAGATTGATGAAAAGCTTGAGGGATATGACAACTTCCAAGCCTGGAAGTATAGGATCTCACTGGCCCTTGAAGAAAATGAATTGGACTCCTACATAAGTGGAGAGGTTCCCGTTCCAGAGGGAGATGAGGGTAAGCCCTTGTAAAATAAGAACTTGATCAAGGACAAGAGGATTATTGCTGATTCAATCAAGGTTCACCTCATACCAGAGGTGTCCTCCCTAAATACACCTAAAGAGATATTTGATTCCTTGACCAAGCTATTTGAAGGGAAGAACATTAATCGAAAGATGAATTTGAGGAACTAGTTGAAGAATTTAAAGATCCAGAATGAAGAGACCATACAATCATACTTTACAATGGTATCTCAAATCAAGGAACAAATCTAAGTAGTAGATGAAGACGTAGAGAATGTAGTCAAGGCCGGCATTAAGACTCTGCCTCCTATGCAGAAAATGCTCAAGGTAAAACAAAGCCAAGAACTCTAATAGGAAATTGAGCCATGCAGAGTGAAAGCAACAGTGTTGGAAAATTCTATGCAGCCCCTTATCAATGAAGCCTTGGAGTTTAGCACTACTGCAGACAGCCAGCTCAAAGTTCTGAAGGACTATGATGCATTTGCACAAGAAAAATCTAGCGAAGCATCAGCAGCAGCACTACAGGAGTTAGTTGAGAAGGAGCAGGCAGCCGAGGATATTATGCACGGCCTAAACAAGTAGTTTGCTATATTTTCCAACAATTTCCGTCTACCAGAAGAGCAACAGAGTGTCCCGGGATGGGACACTAGTGAGTCTTAGGGGCCTGTTGAGGTGCGCACCTTAACGGTCCCTAATTTTGGTAACTCTGTAGTTTTTGTAAGTTTGTAAGCAGAGTTACAACTCAAAATAGTATTAGGGGTGTTGGGGTTAAGTCAAAGTCTTATTTTTGTAATAAACCCATGGTTTAAATCTAGGGTTTAGGGTTTGGGGTGCCCATGGTTTCAGCCCATGGTTTTGTAATAAGTGCACTATAAATAAGAACTCTTGTAAAGAAGTCATTTTAGGCTTTTGATGTAATATGAATTGATATGAAACTAAGGCTTGTTTGGTAAGAAAGGTTAAGTCCCAGCTGTGTGCATGGACAACCTCTGTAGCTATGTGGACAGAGGATTTTTGGGTGGTTAAGAAGATCTGCAGTTGTGTGCGTAGAGGCCTGCAGCTGTGTGCGCGGCTTGAGGACTTGAAAGGATCTGCAGCTGAGTGCGTAGATCAGAACTGTGGTTTTTGTAAAGAGTTGAATAAAACACAATTTTGTGGATGTAGCCCCTAAACTGGGGGTGAACCACGTTATATCTGGTGTTGTGGTTCTTTTGTGTTGTTTCTGTTATGTTCTTTATGCATTGATAAGTTAATATCTGATAAATAAGATCACTGCTAATTAATAGCTTCGCTGTGAATTCCCAGCTAAGGGTTAAGCAAGTAACTATTTGTTTATCTAATTGCGAAGTTATTTAAGTATTGTCAAAGTTCTGTATTGTGTGATTATAAATTGTTAAGGCTAAAGGTACAGTAATATCCCTCTTCTGCTTGCAGAAACCTGATTCTGTGACACCCCATAGCTGTTTCAGGTGAGACTGCAACCTGTTCGTAGGTTGTTGCCGAAAGGGCCAACACTGTGGGTCTTTTTTTGGTGTGAATTTAATGGTATAAACCCGGGTCTACCCTATATCCCAACAAATTAAGGCACACATGGTCTCACAAGGTTTCATGCACATTAGGGTTGAGTTCCTTCAACCCACAATGTTTGACTAGTGCATATGTTTATTGAAGAACATGGAGAGTCAACTCATTGAATGCAATACTGGGAAGAACAAGAACTTCATATAAAGGAATATCTTAGTATCATTTTTCATTGAGTTATTCCAACCATGAGCTCAAATGTATCACTCCCACCACCGGAGCATCAAGTGCCCTAGATGTGCCAATGGAATGATCTTATGCTTTGACTCGGACGAGGGTTTCCCCTTCTATATTTTATGTTGAGTTTATTTAGTGGTGGAGCAAGAATTTTTCAATCATCGAGGACTTCTCATACACACATCTTGACTTCAGTGCAAATATGTACCTAGTGCTTCCTCCTGGATCTACATGGGGAAGGATTGGTGAGTGATATTTTTGTATATATTTCATTTTTTTTGTATTTTGAAATATTGAAATGTTGAAGAGGAATATATTTGGGTTTATATGATCCTAATGACAAAATTTGACTATGTTGAAAACATTGGAATAGAGTAGTTTGTCAATAATCATTACTTATGATGAGATGAGATGGGTAGAGGAAGGAGTGGAGGCTACTCTAGCTTTTGTCTATGAGAAACTATGATTCCTTACCCATGTCATTCCTACTACCTAAATTGAGAACTTTTCGCGAGCTATGCAATAATACATGGTAGGGTTTCCTTCCTGGTGGATAAGGTTGTTTAGACAAGTTTCTACATGTGTCATGTGTTAAATAGAGACAACAAAGGCACACAAATAAATCCAATCAATGTTTTTGTACTTTTTTCCAGTCCATCATGGACATTTTGTGCATGTTCGATGCATATATGCATCTTTTTAGGGCCATGGGTCCTTAGTTTTGTACTATGACTCATATTTTTTTTCTTTTTCTTTACCTTGATGGCACTACCTTTATATTAATGAAAGACTCTTTTTATCATCCATAATACCATATGTACAACGTGTGCATGATCTTGTTCTTTTAGTATTTTGTTTCAATTATGTGTCAAATGTCTATGTAATACATAGTTAGCTAATGTATCATAAATATTCTTAGCATATGAACATATGTAATAAATTCAAAGTGGAATTCAAGAAGATGCATCCTCATAATTTTTTATAGTAACGTTGGATGACAAATAGAATAAAATCCATTGTGACCGTGACACAACTAGTTCTGAATATATGAGGGTAGTTAATTATTGGATCTTGAGTGAAATATTCCCCAACATTAACTTGATCATGGAAATATATTCAATGATGTTATTAGTAGTTGGAACTAGATACACTCCACCAAATCTGACAAAATGGACTATGGAATCGTAGATTAGCCAAGCTAGAAAATCCGTGTTCTTATTGTGACGGCAGGATCCATCTATGTATCCCACAAACATAGGTGGATCTAATGACATGTCAATCAAGTATATAGAGATATGAGAGATGGCTAGTACTAATAAAAATCATAAAATTGAAAACAATATAAGCTACTTATAATACAATGAGTACAAGAGGATTTTTCCCAATCTCTAGGGTCCAAGCATAATACCTCTTCAACTAGAGCTCATTTCGATTCCCTAGAATAATCCATTTGAAATATTATAGCTCATAGGCTCCCTTATTTAACACTCACTTTACGATATAAATACCAAGCCACATTGACATGAATTTACCAAGCCCTAGATCCTCATGCTATTGGTCGTAGACAAGCACCATATAGCCTTCATAGAATACATGAGGATGGGAATATCTATCATACCAAGCCTTCATGATTTTCTTAGAAATAGTTGCATCTCTTCTATTCCCATCCAATTAGTACAAGTAACTAAACTTTCTTTTAACTGGGTCTTATCTGCTAAGAACTCAATATCTAGTTTCAACGATGAGACATCACAATATATGGGTAACATAACCTCTAGACCATGTATGAGTTGGAAAGGAGTAAAACATAATCCATTCTTCATAGAGGTTCGATATGCCCATGGAGTTGGATAAAGAGTTATATTCCATTTTTTCTTGTTCCTACTCATTGTCCTTTGGAAAATGGTATTCAAGTACTTATTGACCTCCTCTACATGTGCATTTCTTTGACGGTAGAATCACGAGGATAAATATTTCCAAAAACCAAGATTCTTAGGAATCTTTGTCATCATTTTGTTTTCAATAAGACTACCATTGTTAGTGATAATATTTTTGGGTATACCAAAATGAGCTATGATATGATTAAACATGATGTGTGATGTAGTTTCACCAACACATGTAAAGGTAGCCATGGCTTCAACCCACTTATTAAAGTAATCAACAACCACAATAATGTATTTATGGGCTTTTATCGATGTTGGATTACAGGTTGTGAAGTCTATCCCCCATTTTGTGAAGGGATCGACATTGATGATTGGATAGAGTAGAGAATAATACATGCAAATTTTTTTGGTAAACACCTAACAAGGATCTAATTTCTTAACTTATTCAACACATTATTTGAAAATTGAGGGAAAGAATTAACCCACACAAAATATTTTCAGCTTTGGAAATCCAAATTGATGACCACCATATGATCCACCATGGAAATCATTAAGAGTTTTTTCTACTTCCTCATGAATTATACAATGTCTTAAGATAGTATCAATTCCTTAATGATATAATATGTCTCCAACGATGACATAATGCCTTTTTTACATATTTATTCATGAGAAGATTGAGTAGGGACCCATTGTGATTGTAGGTAAATCAATATGTTTCTATACTAGGGGTCCTACAAGTAGATGAGGAAATTTTTTTCATTAGGTAATCACTCATTTTCCACTATACCCTCATCATCTCAAGGAATATCTAACATTAACTCGAAAAAATACAAGGACTTCTTAGATTTGGATTATGGAAAATCTAGGCCAAACTCTTGAATAATTCCCATCCATTAATCATACTAATTGCCACCTACAATCTGTCAAGACAAGATGTGTTGAAATGGATTAATGTCTGCAATGAAAATCATTATTTTAAGGATAATGTATTGTTGAATCCTTTGTAGTGCATGCATGACAACTAATGTCATTTTCTCAACATAGGAATACTTTAGCTCAGGACATACCAAGTTCTTAATTAGGTAATAACTTGATTTTTCTCGATGAGAATCATTTTATTAGACCAGGACCATTTCGACCATTGATTCATATGTTTCTATATACAAGAAGAAATATTTGTTATATTCTAAAGGAATCAATAGTGGGGAAGAAATAAAGTCCTTTTTCAATGCATCAAAATATTTCTAAGCATTATCGTCCCATATTAATGGGACACCTTTCCTAAGTAGAAACACGAAACCCTTTGGAATTCAACATAATTAGCAATGAGTTGTTGTAATAAGCTGACCTTCCCTTGAAGGCTCTGTAACTGATGCAAGTTACACAGGGGAGGAAACTAGATTATTGCCTCAACCTTGAAATGATTTACCATAATTACATCTTTTGATAGGATGAAACTGAGTCATCAAACTAAAATGACATTACAAAATGAACTTATGAGGATTTAGTTGATTATTTTAGTAATGAAATCTATCAAACATAGCCCTAAGGTGATTGTGGTGATCCACCCTCTTGCCAGACTTGTGCGTTAGGTCATCTAGATAATCCTCTACACTTTTCTTGATTTGTGAAAAGCATAAGATATAGCACGTTTAAATGTTGGCCTAACATTATTTATTCCAAATGAAATATTCATATATGTGAATGTCCCCCAAGGGAATATAAAATAAATTTTGTGTTGATCTATAGATCAAATTTGAATCTAATTGTACCTTGGGAAGTTGTCCATAAATTAGAAAATCTCATTTCCAACACATTAATTAGAAAAATGAATGGAGCAGGGTATTCACTCGCTAGGACATGCTAATTTTAGGTACTAAAAATCAGTGCAAAATCTAATGTTCCCTTCTTTTTTATACATGGGTACCATATTAGACACCCATTCGGTCAAAGGGATAAGATACATGAAGTTTTCTTAGAGAAGTTTCTCCACTTCTACCTTTATGGGGAAAAACTTCATAGGTTTTAATGATACTAACTTATTTCAAACTTGTTAGAACAATAATCCAACCCCTTAGTACCTTATTCTAAGTCCCTAGTCAATTTTATTGCATTTTGTGCACTATTACAATATGGTTTAGGCTTAGGGTGTTTAGTTGGACCAATAACCAATTAAATTATGTAATTCACACCCACATGAGCACTCCATATTAGTAAACCATCCACACATGCACCCTCGTCATTACTGGTGTGCTCCCATTCATTGAATGTTGACAGTTTGGCTGAGTAGGAGCGCCAAAGGTGGATTTTGTCCAATTCTGTATTGATTTGGTGCATTTAATGCCACCTAGAGCCCTTCACCCTCCTATTTTTGCACACCCATGCATGATAAAGTGTTATTATTTCTCCATGTCACCAAACCACGTCCACACAACAATTTGTGGCCATTTGGGCTGATTTGGAGTGTGTGTGTCCCACCAAGGGGGGATTGAGGCCAATTTGGCCAATTTCACATATACAGACATTTTGGGTTTCCCAAGCCTCAGGAACCACTTCATATGTAATATAAACCTGTTACTAACATTTTTTAATGTTAGGAAGTCAAATAATAACCTGTTTTAGTTCACATTGCATGTGTAAATTGCTTCTCTTTTAATGTTGTTTTCCTAGTTTTGCATCAAATTTGACTTGTGAGTTTCTATAAGGATCCTATATCTTCTAGTAGATCAAAATTATCACATGGTATCAAATTTGAGTGGATTTTAGTGATTTGAGGATCAATTCTTAGAGTTTTGAGCTGCATTTTTAGAGAAATTTCAGATAAAATTGAGTGGTTTTTGCAGCACATTCGGCAATTTCATCTCCATTAGTACAGGTCAAAATGGAAGATACTGACATATTACTAACACCTTTCAAATTATTCAAATGGAATTTAGAGATGGTTATTCAATCGAGATCCAAGGGTCTCTACAGAGTTACCATGGGTATAGAGGTGGAGCCAAACTCTGTTGTAGAGAAAGCCAAGTAATCATATGGATTGTTATTCATGGGTATCTCTATTAGGATTATTAATCATCCCTTGTCCAATTTGTTCATATTTCTAAATCAGGATTCATGTCTAAATCGGGATTCCATCTGATCTATTTTTAGTCACTAGCACCATTGGGTCCACTTGGCCTAATTGGGGCACATGTTTCAGTTACTAAAGTGTGGGGAACACTAATTGAGGCCTAATTCCACTAACTGCACTTGCATGCATCATTTTAGGAGCCTCCTAGACCAATATCTACAATTTAGGAGCCACTGGGAGTGTCGATACCAACCAGGGTCAGTTGAGTTGAGTTGGTGACTAGTTAAGCTAAGTTAGGAGTCAGTTACATTTAGTTCTCATCCTCTATATTTAGTTAGCACTAAGTTTGCATGGATGCATGCAGGAGGGGCACATTTCTCACCTACCATAGTCATTTATCCTTAGTCAACACTGAATGTAACACTTGAGTTGTGTTTTAGAACTCCGATGAACTCCGGTGATGGTTTAGACAAGGTCAGTTAACAATTAAGTCCTCTGATAATGATTTAAACAAGGTCTTAGTTACCTACAATCAAGTAGAGTGTAATAAATTCAAATTTCCTCATGTGGATTCAAATTTCTTGTGTCTATTTAGCCATTGTACTTCATTGTAATTATAATCTAATTACTTTTTTCATTAATGAAAGCATTCATAGCTGCAAGCCATTTTGCACTGTTTCATTCTTTAATTGCTGAGTAAATTGTGTGATCTATCTTGTGAGTTGTGTGTTTGTCCATAGATCTATGTGATCAATTTAATATGGTATCACATCATCGGTGGAAAAGACACCTCTCCTCCTCATATCTCCATCTTGATCATTTTTTTTAGCAAAATTGCTACTTCCAGTACTGCACTAGAAGCAGAGAATTTACCCCTTAATATCCCAAGTTAGGAAATTGTTGATCAAGCTTACTTGGTAAACTATGCTAGGTGTGAAGGAAATTCCAAAAGTGCATAATGTCAACCTTACTTTGTATGTTTGATTGTGTGATAGTTTATAAGCTCTTCTCACAGCATTCGGTACAAGCATCCATTTCTTCTCACTACATTCCCTACTACAGCTCAGTCCTTCTTACTGCATTAAAAATGGTTCATCTAGTAGATCCTATCACTCTCTTCAACTATCAATAGTGGAAGGAAGACATGGGGGTACTGCTCTACATCAAGAAGCTCTTAAGACTCACAGAAGAAATAGAGGTAGTGCCAGTTTTGAATCATGACAAAGAAAAGTACTGGAACAAGCTTGATGAAGCTCATGGATACTTATTCTCCTCAATCTCTTGAGATCTTCAATTTGACATCCAAGGATTGAAGACTCCCAAGGAGATTTGGGACAAGATTTCCTCCTTATTTGATAATAAGGATGAGATGAGGGTTCACCAGCTAGAAAATGATCTGATCACTCTTAATCCATCCAACTTCGAATCTCTAAATGTATTCTTCACAAATTTCAAGAACCTGATATATCAGTTGAAGTAATGCAAAGTGGAGAAGGATGAGGATCAGCTCATCCTTTCCATTCTCACAAAGCTCAATGCAGACTACTTAGTCTTTGTATCAACCTTCCAAACAGTGTGGCTCACTACTCCAAATTGGAATATTCATACTCTTGATGCCTTCATCCAATCTCTCCCTTCTGAGAATGATAAATTGATCCAAATCGGGATAATTCGATCTTCCAAAGACCAATCTCTGGTTGCAATAGGATATAAGGTATAAAATGACAAAGGGAAGAAAAGAGATGAGTCTCCTATGAAGAAAGAGCAGCCAAAGGAACCTTCAGGTTCGAAGAGAAGCAAGAAGAATGGCAAAGGAAAGGTCCTCTTCTCTCATTGTGGAAGGGGATTTCATTCAAAAAGCTCATGTATGAGAAGACAACTTGATGAAATGGATCTTCTTTTGAAGAAACATAACATTTATCCACCTACTAGTGCAAGGAAGGATGACTCTGAATAAGAAGATGAATAATACCAAAGGAAAGTCCATGCACTGAAGGCTAGCTGCTCATGAACTCATGTGTTTCGCATTGATTCTAGAGATTCCAATCATATGGATGCATTCAGAGAATCATTTTCTTGTTTTTAGTCCTTTGATGGTCCTATTATTTAGATGGGAAATAACAATAAAGTCCAAACAAAAGGGAAGGGCTTTGTCAAGCTTGAACATGGAAGGTTCAAAGATGTGCTATTTGTTCCCTCCCTAGCTTCAAACCTATTATATGTCTACCAGATGACCCATATTGGATCTCCAAAGTGAGTGATATTTTGTCTTGAATCAGTGGATATCACAGATATCTCCACTAGGAACATCATAGCGAAGGGTGTTGCAAATCATGCCTCAAAAGCATATGAGTTCTCACATTTCATGCATCCTTCAGAACCAGTGCACTCTCAGCAGCCACTTGCAAGGGAAGGTAAAATCATTGCATATATTTCTTTTACATCTCCTACTAGTATTGTAGATCCATCCTTATTAGTTTATGAGATTGAGATTCAGGGTGATTCAGATCTAGATTCACTCCCTACTTCCAAACTAGAAGCTAGGAAGATGACTAGAAACTCACTTGACACTCAGAAAGGAAATACCCTTGCGCTATGCTACACAATCTTACCTCCTTTAGAGAGATTAAACATATTCCCTCTGAGATGCTATATGGGAAGGGCTCAGTCTCACTACATTTAGAAGAATGGATATGATCATACACCTATTCATCCAACAAGATACAAAGGTTACATTCCTCCTTCCTTCCATCATCATTTTTGGAGAAGAAAGAGAAGTCTACATACCAAGCCCCAGAATACCTATGCACAGAAAACCATGCATGTTGTTTCGCTACCTCACATAGATGAATATTGCAGCAACATATTTTCAAGTTTTTCAAACTTGAGACCTAATTATACCTGCTTAGATAGAGGGGGGGCATTTTTCCCATGTGGATTTTTCCCCAACTCCTTGTATTAAGCTGTTAATTTATTTTACTTGATGTAATGGGTGACCTCTAGTCTTAGTTACCAGAGCCCATATATTGTCCAAGTTAGCATTCAGGGGGAGTATTAGGATTATTAATCCTCCCTTGTCCAATTTGGTCATATGTCTAAATCAGGAGTCATGTCTAAATCGGGAGTCCATCCAGTCTATTTTTAGTCACTAGCACCATTGGGTCCACTTGGCCTAATTAGGGCACGTGTTTCAGTTACTAAAGTGTGGGGTACACTAATTGAGGCCTACTGCCATTGATTGCACTTGCATGCATCGGTTTAGGAGCCACTGGGATTGTCGATACCAACCAAGGTTAGTTGAGTTGAGTTGGTGACTAGTCTAGCTAAGTTAGGAGTTAGTTACATTCAGTTCTAGTCCTCTACATTCTAGTGCTAGTTTTGCATGGCTGCATGTAGGATGGGTGTATTTCTAACCTTCCATAGTTAATTATCCTTATTCAACACTGAATGTAACACTTGAGTTGTGTTTTAGAACTCTGACAAACTCTGGCGATGGTTTAGACAAGGTCAGTTAACCATTGAGTCCTCCGATAATGATTTAGACAAGGTCTTAGTTACCTATAGTCAAGTAGAGTGTAAGCAATTCGAATTTCCTCATGTGGATTCAAATTTATTGTGGCTATTTAGCCATTGTACTTCATTGTAATTATAATCTAATTACTTTTTTGATTAATGAAAGCATTCACAGCTGCAAGCCATTTTCCACTATTTCATTCTTCAATTATTGAGTAAATTGTGCGATCTATCTTGTGAGTTGTGTATTTGTCCATAGATATATGTGCACAATTTAATAGTCTCAATAGAGATTTTTTTCCACATATATAGTTTAACAACCACAAATAAAGTCTAGGTAAAACTAGAGACACTCTTTGGGAAAACTGATGAACTAAGAGGACACCAGTTTGAGAATGAGCTCATTAGCGTAAGCCTAGCACACTTTGACACTATCTATGACGTCTTCACCAAGTTTAAGTCAATTGTGCTCCATCTAAAGAAATGTGGCATTGATAATAAAGAGGATCAGTTGATTCTATCCATCCTTTCAAAGTTGAGGCCATAATTCTCAGCCTTTGTCAGCACATTTCATTCTGGCAAGTTGATACTTTGAAACTTGAAAATGCCAAGTATAAATAGCTTCATAGAGTCCCTCAATCAAGAGAAAGACAATATAGTCCAAATGGTCACCATCAAGGACAAGTATCAAGCCTTGGCCATGGGAGTTTCGAATGCCTCCAAGGGAAATTCTAAGGAAAATAATTCGAAGATGCCAGAGAAGAAGAAATCAGAAAAACCCAAATCCAGTGATGGGGGTTTGAATCCTCCCAAGGAGAAGGACAATAAAGGGAAAGAGAAGAACAAATGCACCTATTTCCATAAGGTATGGAATACAAAAATACCATGCATGAAGAAAACCATTGACCAGATGGCGCAGCTGCTAGAGAATAACAACACCCCTATCCCAGATAGTGCAAGGAAGAAAGATGGCACCTCCAGTTCAGAAAATAAGGAGAAATGTCATTCCTTGGTAGAAGCTACCTCTAATTCCTCATCCTTAATAATTGATTGAGGGCCTTCTAGAAACATGGTATCCAACAAAGAGATCTTCTCCTCCATGCATTCAAATGCTAGCCCAACAGTTTGAATGGGTGATGACTTTGAAATCCAAACCAAGGGAATTGGTAGGATTGATCTAGAGTATCGTTACTTCAGTGATGTGTTGTATGTACTAGAACTTGTAGCAAGTTTTTTGTCACTCTATAAAATGACACATACAAGAGAATCAAAGAGAGTGATATTCACTCCAGACCTGGTAGAGATTTCAGAAATATCATCAAACCAAGTTGTTGCAGTTGGGTATGCAGATCACCATGAGAGGATGTACAAGTTTTCAAATTTCCTCCCTAATTCCAATGAACAATATATCCTCTCACATGTCAATGAGACTTCCAAGCTGTGGCATGAGAGGTTTGGTCACATGAACTACTATTACCTCCAAGAACTACACAGAGATGAGATGGTGGAAGGACTTCCACAAATCAAATCATCAAATGGATCTTGCATTGGGTGTGTAGTTGGGAAGCATCCAGAGCGAATCTATGAGAAGGGGATGGAAAGGAGAGCCACACAACCACTTGATTTGGTACATTCAGATATAATTGGTCCTCTTCCAACTCCATCCTATGGTGGATCAAGGTATGTAATCAAATTTATTGATGACTACTCGAGATTCTGTTGGGTGTACTTCCTTAAATTAAAATCTAATTTTTTTATCAATTGAATATTTGGAAGGCACTAGTAGAGAATCCAAGTGGGAATAAGATTAAGATCGTTAGGACTGATAATGGGAAGGAGTATTTCAAAAAAAGCATGCAGAACCTTTGTGAGGAATGTGGTATACAAATGCAACATTCAACTCCCTACACACCACAAAAAAATGGTGTGGCAGAGAGGAAAAATAGATTTGTCAAAGAGATGGCCACATAAATGATTGAAGCAGGGGATATAATTCCCAAGATATGGGATGAGGCCATCAATTGTGTTTCACATATACAAAACATATCCTTCCACAAATAAGTAAAATTAATTGGGGCTCAGGTATAAAATAACTTTAATGCACTTTTCGAATAAAATAGTATGCCAATGTACTTTTCTAAAAAAGATTATGTCTTACAATTTAGATGACTAACATAAAGTCCTTTTCTTTTGTCCTTAAGCACACACTCTATCATTAATTATGTTTTTTTCTTTATGCACACGCTCTATCACTAATTATTTTATCATGCAATTCAAATGGTTAATAAGGAATCATTTGCTTTAACCTGTAGTCACACATTGCCAATGATCAACCTTATGCTATCATGGCAACTGATGAATAAGCTAAATTTAACATGTGTACAAATGTATTGAAAAAGCAATAATCTTCGTTACTTAGACCTTGCAATTGCAAATATAAAGACTATATCCCTTATTCAATTATTCATGATGATGGATATAAGATTTGTATCTCTCACCTATCTGCCCCTCTGACATTTTCTTGAGAAGATAGTAATTGGAATCTCTCTAAATCAATATTTCTCTAACAATGTACATTTTTTTGCTATATATAAAGTAATCAAATTAGTACTAATTATTTATCCTAATTTTTTGTCAAATTTTAAAGACTTTTGTATACCAAAATTTTTATACTAAACTTTTTGTCATTGTTTTTATACTAAACTTTTGTCAAATTTTAAATCATCTCAAAAACAAATCTAAATTCAAATTAACTTGACTATACATTCGCTATATAATGGTACGGATAATAAGATATTATTAATATTTAGTTTAAATATTTATGTGTACTCATAAAACATATAGGATTTTTAATAAAAACTAAAAAGCTAAGATTCTAAAATTGGAAAAAACAAACTAAAAGCCTGCTTTAAAATTTTGAAAAATATACTAAATATGAATAACCAATCTGATTAAAAAAAAAAAGCCAGATGTCTACTTTCTAAATTTGGAACCTATACTCAAATGGATAACAATCTGCTTTGATGGGTTAATTTAGCAGTCCCTCTCCAACTCAAGGTCTCTTTTGCGAATTTGATAATATTCCAAATTATAGATACTATGCAAAATTGAGGATTTTGGGCTAATTTCAAGAGAGTAAATGGATACTAAATTGAAGATACAAGATTAAAATGAAAATTATAAAATTGGAAATTCCACTTTCTAATCACTGCTGCGTTGATTTAGCAGAGTCACTCTCCAACTCAAGGTCTTTTTGTTGGGCGACTTTAAGAATATTACAAATTATATATGCCATTTGAAATTGAAAATGTTGGGCTAATTAATTGAGGAGATTTGACTGAATTTTTGCTTAAATGAATTTTATTTTAATAAGAATATCAAGTTATATTAAAAATTTAAATTTAGATTTATTATTATGTTAATAGTGTATGTTTATTATTATAGTAATAACCCATAATTTGTTATATATAAAAACATTAAATTATATTGTGTTATCATAATATTGGATATTAGAACTTAAAATTGGTGTTGGAGTTTATTTTTGAATATCTTATCCCAATAATAAAGGATGTGTTATGATTTTTTAATAGAACATGTTAGCGATTGTGGTTATTAATTTCAACTTTGTGGTTGTATGGAGGCAATGAAAGTCACTGGGCCAAGCTTTATTATTGTGTGGATGGCCATAGTATTATTTAATCTAATTATATTTACATATTCAAGCAAAAGAGAGAACTTGGTTGAGGAATATAATCATTATTATTCCTCCTAAAACGCATGTAACTATGATCAACTGACAACCATGTCCATCTCCCATAAAAGAATGGAAATAAAATTCTAGTTAATTGTATGATTTATACTTTAAAAATACATTTTTTTAACAATGTTATTATGTTGCTAGAAATAAAGTAAAACATAAATACTAGACATATTGTTGATTTTAATAAAAACCATGTAATTAAATTTGTTAATTTAGAAATAAAAATAAAATGTCATACACTTTCTAATAAAAGAGCTTTAATGCACTTTTTGAATAAAAGAGTATGCCAATGTACTTTTCTAATAAAAGATTATGTGAGACAATTTAGATGACTAACATAAAGTCATTTGTTTTTGAAGCACACACTATCAATAATTATGTTTTTGTCCTTACACACACACTCTATCACTAATTATTTTGGCATGCAACTTAAATGGCTAATGAGAAATCATTTGCTTTAACATGTAGTCACACACTTCTCCAATTATTAGCCTTATGTTATCATGGAAACTGAGGAATAAGATAAATTTAACATGTGTACAAGGGTGAATCCACGGACCTAGGTAACACTTTTTGGCAAGCGCATCTTGCCAAAAACAAAAAAACGTACCTCGTTCGAGGGCTATATAAACCCTCGACCGAGGTTTTATAAAGCCCTCGACCGAGGTATTTTTCAGCCCTCGGTCGAGGTATTTATTAACCCTCGATCGAGGTATTAAAACCTCGAACGAGGGTTAATAAATACCTTGACCGAGGTATGTACCTCGGTCGAGGTACATAGCTCGACCGAGGTCCATACCTCGGTCGAGGTATCTTTTTCTAAAAAAATTATAAAATGGGGCCGCCGGGGCCCCATTTGTCATTTTCAATTGCTCGACCGAGGGACAGAGCTCGACCGAGGGACATAGAACTCAACCAAGGAACAGCGACCATCGCCCCAAAGCAACCCATCCTCGTCACAATGTCAGAGCAAAGAGGTAACCATTTAAATTGTTTCTCAATTTAAATGGAATTTAAATTTTTTTTTTATAAATTTATAAAATTTGGTAAATGTATATTTTTATAATTTTGTTTTCAAATTTAGTAAATGTATGTTTTTATAGTTTTGTTTTCAAATTTAGTAAATTTATATTTTTATAATTTTCATGTTTAAAATGTGTACTGGCAAGTAGAAATGCTGCCGGATTTTTGAAAATTTGTAGTTAAATTGAATTTTTTTGTTAATTTGTTATATATATATATATATATAAATTATGTCAACCAGTAGGGTTTATGCTACCAGTTTATTTTTGAAATGTGTCTCGGGCAAGCAGAAATGCTGCCCA
>LPNX010599213.1:20641-37928 GCA_001517045.1 Pseudotsuga menziesii | reverse complement strand
TTGGTAAATTAACTTACAAATGTTGGTTTTTCTGCAGTCTCCACTGATGAGACCTATCCCTCTTGTTCAGTGATGGGGATCACCAGTGAGTAGTTGCAAAAGAAAGCTACACTTCTCCGAAGACTCTGGCAGTGGCAGAAAAATAGGGGATAACTAGAAAAAATGTATAGGGGGCATACATAGATGTATCTTTTTGTTCATATGTACACACAGATGTACTTTTTGATCCACTATTTTGTATTATGGCCATGTGGCATGGAAATTTTTGTACAACATTATTGCTATAAATTATAATATAAATCAAGGTTCAAATTTATACATATATATGGTTGACTTGATCTTGGAACATGATATCATGGTTGACTTGGTCTTGGAACATGATATCATGGTTGACTTGGTCTTGGAACATGATATGTGTGGTTCACCTATGTGATATAATGATATGTGTGGTTCGTGCATGTGTGCTAACTTAAATGAATTTCCAATACTTAAAGGAAGAATTTAAACGACTCATCAACTTTTTAACATCATACAATTCTAGCATACAATAACATACCCTAATTTACACACAGTAACACACACTAACATACTCTACAATTATAACATGTACACAATAACATACTCTACATTACCCTACGACACTAACATCATACCATACTATGATACAATAACATGTACCATAACATAACATACTAACAATATGTACCATTTAACACTAAGTTATGGATGCATGTGTAATATATACCATATCATACCCTACAATACCCTATTATACTAGAGTTCATTGAATACCATACTAACATACATCATGTACCCTACAAACCCTAAATTGGTTGAAGTAAATCGTAGTTGGTGCATGCAAATTTGTGTTCATGAAAGCCTAGTTGGTGCATGCAAATTTGTGTTCATGAAAGCCTAGTTAGTGCATGCAAGTATTGGTGATCTCATGTGTTTCTAGTTCCCTCTCCTAACTTGCATGATTGATCACTAAACCCTAGTTCCATCTCATACCTTGGTAACCCTAGTTGGAGCATGCAAATTGTTGTTCATGAAAGCCTAGTTGGTGCATGCAAGTATTTGTGATCATGTGTTTCTAGTTCCCTCTCTTAACTTGCAAATTGCTCACCAAACCCTAGTTCCATCTCATACCTTGGTAACCCTAGTTCCACCGCGGGCCTTTAATTCCATCTCATCAAAATACCCCAATAGATAATAGCAGACAAAATACTACATGATCTTTGCAAATGTGCCAATTTCAAAAATTGTCCAAAAATAATAATAATATTATTATAGAAAATATCCAAAAACACACATAGTCTTATACATCCAAAAAACTGTATGAACTAAAATATTATCTAACTCAACCAAAATAGTGAAATATATACATTGATATTACATGTCACCTTTATTTGAATCACAAGGAAGAAACCAAATAGGGCCCTTCAATTATCTCTTCGAACTCCATATCTTCCAGAATTTGACTTGCTTAAGGAAGAGAATCAACAATAATGTTTAGTTCCCAAAAACATGCTGAAAATAAATGTACTAAAGAGTAGTAGTATTTGACAATTAGGTCTTGTTTAACATCAAATTTATAGTGAGATCCTAGTCAACAAAAACCTAGAGAGTTTTTACACCACCATTGAAAGCACATTTTATCAAGAGCATTGAGGCCATTAATTATCCAAAGTTGTTTGTTCGGATGCCAGTCCCAAATTTATACTTACTGACATGCATATATCAAAGAAAATTAAGATGCCCTGTGATACTAAAATTCGGATCACTTTGATATGCACCATCAAGGAAACCCATGACTTTGATATGTAAGCTACCATGGGAAAAGAATTAGATGTACATGTGTTTAGTGTACTTTTTTAGACAATGCTTGAATAAGAGATTAATTCTTGAACAAAAGAATGGTTTTTCCCTCAAGTAGAATTAAGAACTAAGTTCATCCCTAGCCAAGTCCCCCATTTGACCATGTACAAATAATTACATTATGATGATTTTGAGTTCTCTTTTTCCATACCAATGCCACTAACAATCATAATAAAAGCACATCTCATACCTCGTTCCCTCTCATAAAGCACATCTCATAACTTGCATGATTACGCACCAAACCCTAGTTGGACATCTCATACCTTGTCTTGACCTTAATTGGAGCATGCACAACTTGGTGACTCATGAAAGCCTAGTTGGTGCATGCAAGTATTGGTGATCATGTGTTTCTAGTTCACTCTCCTAACTTGCATGATTGCGCACCAAACCCTAGTTGGAGCATGCAAATTGGTGACTCATGAAAGCCTAGTTGGTACATGCAAGTATCAAGGTGATCATGTGTTTGTAGTTCACTCTCCTAACTTGCATGATTGCTCACCAAACCCTAGTTGGACATCTCATAGCTTGTCTTGACCCTAATTGGAGCATGCACAACTTGGTGACTCATGAAACCCTAGTTGGTGCATGCAAGTATTGGTGATCTCATGTGTTTGTAGTTGACACTCCTAACTTGCATGATTGCTCACCAAACCCTAGTTGGACATCTATGACCTTGTCTTGACCCTATTTGGAGTATGCAACTTGGTGACTCATGAAAGCCTAGTTGGTGCATGCAAGTATTGGTGATCATGTGTTTGTAGTTCACTCTCCTAACTTGCATGATTGCTCACCAAACCCTAGTTGGACATCTCATAGCTTGTCTTGACCTTAATTGGATCATGCACAACTTGGTGACTCATGAAACCCTAGTTGGTGCATGCAAGTATTGGTGATCTCATGTGTTTGTAGTTGACTCTCCTAACTTGCATGATTGCTCACCAAACCCTAGTTGGACATCTCATACCTTGTCTTGACCCTAGTTGGAGCATGCCACTTGGTGACTCATGAAAGCCTAGTTGGTGCATGCAAGTATTGGTGATCATGTGTTTGTATTTCACTCTCCTAACTTGCATGATTGCTCACCAAACCCTTGTTGGACATCTCCTACCTTTCCAGTTCCAATGCCAGTTCCAACTTTATACTTACTAACATGCATATCAAAGTAAATTAAGATGCCCTGTGATTCTAAAATTCGGATCACTATGATATGCACCATAAAGGAAACCCATGACTTTGATATGTAAGCTACCATGGGAAAAGAATTAGACATGTACATGTGTTTAGTGTATTTTTTGAGAAAATGCTTGAATAAGAAATTAATCTTGAAAAAAAGAATGGTTTTTTCCTAAGTAGAATTAAGAACTAATTACTTTATGATGATTTTGAGTTCTCTTTTTCCATACCAATGCCACTAACAATCATAATAAAAGCACATCTCATACCTTGTTCCGTCTCATAAAGCACATCTCATAACTCGCATGATTACGCACCAAACCCTAGTTGGACATCTCATACCTTGTCTCAAGACCCTAATTCTAGAGCATGCAACTTGGTGACTCATGAAAGCCTAGTTGGTGTGCATGCAAGTATTGGTGATCATGTGTTTCTAGTTCACTCTCCTAACTTGCATGATTGCTCACCAAACCCTAGTTGGACATTTCATACCTTGTCTTGACCCTAGTTGGAGCATGCAAAATGGTGACTCATGAAAGCCTAGTTGGTGCATGCAAGTATTGGTGATCATGTGTTTATAGTTCCCTCTCCTAATTAAATGTATATATTAAACTAAAAACATCAAGAAATGTAAATTTCAACAACTCGAGAGCTTGTTATTTTTCGAACTATATTTGGTGGTGTCTAAAGACACCATTCTTGGTGCCTCCAATGTGCCGTAGATGGTGTTTGTATCCTAGGCACACGAAAGGATAGACATTAGTAACATCATAAGAAAGAAAAGAGAACCCAATGAGAATGTGCAAACATGGTGCAAACATGGTTTAAATAATGCACCTGACAATGCACTCATACAAGTAGGCCATCTGGATCATCTCTGGTGCCGATAGTGTCCATCAATATTTCGTGCTCTATATGAGGTAGCACGTATCGTACATGTGACCTATTTTTGTGAGAAAGTGTGCGGAGCTTGATGTTTGTACCAACTACTAGGTTGGTGAAGTGGTATACAATAGCTCCTGGTCTATAATCCTAATATACATACCCACCCTTCCTTTTCTGTTGTGTTGCAAGTGTCAAGTACTCCCCTTTTATAACCATCGAGCCAGTTGGGAATTCAATATTTTCATCATCTGTAACAGGTTCTAGAAGGGTTTGTTTCCCCTCTAAGCAACGTGCCAACCAATAGTCAAAACCCCATTCATTATTTTTTGGGGCAACCACTGCATATATCTGACCTGTGAAAGGAAATAGGTTGAGTTAACAATACATTTTGTAAATAAGGTCTTGCATTTCTAATTTCTACATAAATTAAATTATACAAAGGTCGAGTAAACAATACATAAATACATTTTATTATTTAGGTACTACTCATGTACTTGCTTGTATGAGATCCGATGTGTGATCATAGTCTCTAGAAATATGTGTCTGATCATCTTCCAAATGGTCTATTTCATTACCCCGTTGAAATTGGTGCCAAGTGTCACTCGATCCCATGTATCAACGGTATCAGTATGCTCACAATCATCCCATTCACCGATGCTACAGGAACTGCAAAAGAAAGCCTTCAATCTTGTCCAAATTTGTAGGGCCGAGTTGTCTGAGCTTCTAATTGAATGAAACTATCGAGTTCCATGCACTGTGTTCACCTGAGGTTTTTGTGATCGGTCCACATTTGTAACCTCCCAGAATATTCTTTGCACTAAGTGTTTCCTTGTTGCTTGTTCTCCCATGACAGATGCACACCATTGGACTATAGATGCAGTGTCTCGAAGGCGAGCACCTGTAAACTTCATCTCTTCCCTTCGAAGGGCAGTTTTAATGCATGCACCAGCACCATCGTGCTCTCCTTTTCCATGACTAGTTTCAAAGTAGTTCCATACATGTGGCACCTTGTATTTTAGGTGCAACAAACACAACCATTCAAATAAACGTGCATTCTTGAACTGTCCAGCACAACCATCTGACCAAATGAAATGACGATAAAATGGTATATCCATAGCTATCACGTGGTCATAGAATAATTTAAAGCAATGTTGCACGTAATGGATGTCATGGGTCCGGTCGTCACTTATGTAGAAATGACTTTCTTTCAGTATCACACGTTTCTCTTCACTGCTATCTTTCCCATGTCGATACGTGATATGCACCATTATGCTCACCTGCTTTGAGTGATAGTATTGACTTTGAATTTCATTTTGTGGTTGTAGGGTGTAATTTTCAGCAAAGTTAACCACTGATAGTATTGTTCTGAGAGGGAAGGTGTCCATACATATTCTGAATTGCTCATCTTGCCACCGTGCCATATCGACATGTTGAATGTACTGTTGGATCTTTCCACGAAACTCTGGAATAAAATCACATACTCCCACCTAGTACATGAATATTAATATGTCAATAAACCACATAAAAAAATGTGTTTACATGAATATTAATTTGTCAATATTCAAGAATTTACCTGGGAAGTCACCAATTTAATCTTCCTGCTTTCTTTCCCATCATTTAGCTGATATGTCTCATACTGATAGTTCTACTTCTCAACAATTGCATTCCCGAATGCTTGATCTTCACTTTCATGGATGCAATTAGACCATAAGGATAGCCCACCACAATTGTTGCAAGAACCGTCTACACATTGTTTTAAGTAATGTGTCTGCCCATCTTGCATCGGACACATGATGCTATGGATGAAATCTCTGGATGACATTGGTGGTACTGTACTTGACCATTCCTGCACATGGTTAGGATGCAAAAAACGACGTATATGTGCAATTGTATGGTAATATAGGTAAAACTCTATGTGGTATCTACAACAAGTGTTCCAAATGGTATTGATTCTAACATACCAAGGCTTGCATTTTTAAAAAGATCTTTGCCCGAGCCTTATCTTTGCATGGGAAACTTTAAACATCTTGAACAATTGAGTTTGTGTCATGTCAAGATAATGCTTAACATGAGGTTCAGTGTGATGAGAACCCCTACAATGTTTTAACACATCCTTCGTGTTAGAAGAAGGCCTAGTGTTATCATGCCAAAACATTTTCATTAGGCCCTTCACTGCTTTGGCTAACTTCGTGTCTTTGCAAGGAAACCTACCGCTAAATGCCCATAATGTTTCCATTTGTCCCTCTACATCAAGGTTGTCTCTTCTTACTGAATATTTTTAAGAGTCTTTGGATGTAAAGGAACAATTTTTGATGTGCATTTAAGTAAACAACATTGTCTTGTGGATCTACATACAATTGATTCAGCCAATACACGACGAGACACATTACAGTCTTTTGAACGAGTTTTTTTACCAATCGATGTGAATGTAGCAGCAAGAGATTTAACAATGTGATTACTTGATTCCATATTATTCATTGTTGTTATGCCTAAATTTCTTCTAACAGTTGCCATATTTCTAGATTTAAGCAAAGCTAAAAACAGTTGGCATTTACCGGCTTCGGATTTGTTATCAAAATATTGTTTCATTATTTGAGAAGAATGAGGAAGGATAGTGCGTTTAGCCACCTTAGCTTCCATGGAAGTCAATCCACTCTCGTCCACTTGTATTCGTTTAGGAGTTCTCTTTCGTTTTGATGCAAAATTTCTTGCCGTTTGAAATGTTGGAGTGACGTTTACATCCACTACCGGCTCACAACTTCGATTAGGAGATTGAACCAACGAACATGGTTGTTGCTGAGTCACATTTACATCGGGAGTAACATAATTATTGAACTCTTCACAAGATTGTCCGTCTACTAATGGATGAATAATATCAACTTCTGCATAACCAGCTTCTTTTAATGTTGCATTATCTTCCTTAGCCTCTACGTCAGGTATCTCTTGAGGGGGAATGGGAACTATTTGCTCATGTAATGAATGCCGACGATTTCTTGAATCTTCCCTTTTTTTTGTTTTTTATTTTCTGCTTCTTCTGGTGTAAGCACCTTCCTTGCTGACTTTCTTCCTCTATTATGTACATTCCCCATTGAAATCCACCCAAAACTGTACAAAACTATGCAATTATGTAAGTAATGATAAAAAATTGCATGTCCAACAGTTCTCTATGCGTGGGTTCAGACGAATTATGTATTTTGATACGTTAAAGGTGTCCAACATGACGCCACCCTACATTTTCTATAAAACATATATCGCATATGCGATATAACGCACCTCCGATATATCGCATATGCGATATTGAATTCCATATTTTTAATGAACGGACAGGGTTTTACATGTTTTCCATAACGCATTCCCGATATATCGCATATGCGATATTGAATTCCATATTTTTAATGAACGGACAGGGTTTTACATGTTTTCCATAACGCATTCCCGATATATCGCATATGCGATTTAGTGCTCAATGAAAATGTGTAATTTAAATTTATCTAGATATGATGAGGATGAGGGTGATGAACATTGAGGGTGTCCATGAGCATGATGATGATGAGTATGAGGGTGAGGGTGTCGATGATGATGAGGATGAGGGTGTCAATGAGGATGAGGGTGAGGGTGTCGATGATGATGAGGATGAGGGTGTTGATGATGGTGAGGATGAGGCTGATGAACAATGATGATGAGGATAAGGATGATGATGAGGATGAGGATGAGGATGATGATGATGATGACCATGATGATGAGGATGAGGATGAGGGTGTCAATGAGGATGAGGATGAGGGTGTCGATGATGATGAGGATGAGGGTGTTGATGATGGTGAGGATGAGGATGAGGGTGATGATGATGATGATGATGAGGATGAGGATTATGATGATGATGAGGAGGAGGAGGATGAGGGTGATGATGATGATGAGGATGAGGATGAGGATGTTGATGATGTTGAGGATGAGGGTGTCGATGAAGATGATGAGGATGAGGATGAGGATGAGGGTGTCGATGAAGACGATGAGGATGAGGATGATGAGGAGGAGGAGGAGGAGGAGGAGGATGAGGGTGATGATGATGATGAGGATGAGAGTGATGATGATGATGATGATGATGATGACGATGACGAGGATGGTGATGATGATGATGATGACAATGAGGATGGTGATGATGATGACGATGAGGGTGATGATGAAGATGATGGTGAACAATGATGGTGATGATCAGGAGGATGGTGACTATGATGATGAGGATGACGATGAGGGTGATGATGATGATGATGATGACCATGATGATGATGATGAGGATGAGGGTGATGATGATGATGATGATGAGGATGAGCATTATGATGATGATGATGGTGATGATGAGGATGTTGATGATGTTGAGTATGAGGGTGTCGATGAAGACGATGAGGATGAGGATGATGATGAGGAGGAGGACGAGGATGATGAGGGTGATGATGATGATGAGGATGAGGGTGATGATGATGACGAGGATGGTGATGATGATGATGATGACGACGAGGATGGTGATGAGGATGAGGATGAGGGTGACGATGAAGATGATGGTGAACAATGATGGTGATGATGAGGAGGATGATGACTATGATGATGATGATGAGGATGAGGGTGATGATGATGACGATGATGATGAGGATGATGATGACCATGATGATGATGATGAGGATGAGGGTGATGATGATGATGACGATGAGGATGAGGATTATGATGATGATGATGATGAGGATGCTGATGATGTTGAGGATGAGGGTGTCGATGAAGATGATGACCATGATGATGATGATGATGACCATGATGATGACGATGATGATGATGATGATGATGACCATGACGATGATGATGAGGATGAGGGTGATGAATGATGATGATGAGGATGAGGGTGATGATGATGATGAGGATGAGGGTGATGATGAATATGATGATGAGGATGATGGTGATGATGAGGAGGATGATGAATATGATGATGAGGATGAGGATGAGGCTGTCGATGAAGATGATGATGATGGCGAGGATGAGGGTGATGAACGATGTTGATGAGGGTGATCATGATGATGAGGATGAGGGTGACGATGAAGATGATGATGAGGATGATGGTGATGATGAGGAGGATGATGACTATGATGATGAGGATGAGGATGAGGGTGATGATGATGAGGAGGAGGATGGTGATGATGACCATGATGATGATGATGACGACCATGAGGATGAGGGTGATGATGATGATGACCATGATGATGATGAGGAGGAGGAGGAGGAGGAGGAGGATGAGGGTGATGATGAGGAGGAGGAGGATGAGGGTGATGATGATGAGAATGAGGATGACGATGATGACCATGATGAAGTTGATGCAGATGAGGGTGATGATGATGAGGATGAGGATGAGGATGAGGATGAGGATGAGGATGAGGATGAGGATGATGATGATGGTGATGAGGTTGAGGGTGATGATGATGATAATGATGATGATGATGATGATGACCATGATGATGAGGATGAGGATGAGGGTGATGATGAGGAGGAGGAGGATGAGGGTGATGATTATGATGAGGTTGACGATGATGATGATGACTATGATGAAGCTGATGAGGATGAGGGTGATTATGATGAGGAGGAGGAGGAGGAGGAGGAGGAAGATGAGGGTGATGATGATGATGATGATGATGATGATGACCATGATGATGATGATGAGGATGAGGATGATGACGAGGGTGATGATGATGATGATGTTGACAATGATGATGAGGTTGATGAGGATGAGGATGATGACGGTGATGATGATGATGATGATGAGGATGACCATGATGAAGCTAATGAGGATGAGGGTGATGATGATGATGATGATGAAGAAAATGAGGATGATGATGATGAAGAAAATGAGGATGATGATGATGGTGATGAGGATGAGGGTGATGATGATGATGATGATGATGACCATGATGATGATGATTAGGATGAGGGTGATGATGATGATGATGATGAGGATGAGGGTAATGATGATGATGAGGTTGACGATGATGAGGATGAGGATGAGGATGAGGATGAGGATGAGGATGATGACGATGATTATGATTATGATGACGATGATGACCATGATGAAGCTGATGAGGATGAGGGTGATGAGGAGGAGGAGGAGGATGATGAGGAGGAGGAGGAGGAGGAGGAGGATGAGGATGAGGGTGATGATGATGATGATGATGATGACGATGATGACCATGACGATGCTGATGAGGATGAGGGTGATGATGAGGATGAGGATGAGGGTGATGATGATGATGATGAAGTTGATGAGGGTGATGGTGATGATGATGATGATGAACAATGATGATGATGAGGAGGAGGAGGAGGAGGAGGATGACTATATGATGATGATGATGAGGATGAGGGTGATGAACAATGATGCGTTAAGACAAAAACAAATTAGTTAAAATTTACCTATAGCACCATTAGAATTTACCTAGTTCAATTATGCTAGCAACATTAAAGAACTTCCATGAAGTAATCTATAGTGGGCACCCACCACCCATACAACTTCGAAGTATCTAGTGACATTGTGAATCTAGAAGCCGTGCCACATAAATTAGCTCTGAACATAATTCTATATATCGCATCTGTGTTACAGCATATTAATATCACATATGCGATATAACACATATATGATATGAATAAGCTATAACACATATGTGATATAGCTTATTCATATCGCATATGTGATATGAATAAGCTATATCACATATGTGTTATATCGCATATGCATTAGTTTAAAATTTAAATAATTGGCAGGATTAAGGTTTGGCATTAGGTTTGGAAGTAGCTTCAGAATACCGAACCTATTGGCTAGGACAAATCAACCAGGGCTATTGCTTGTCTTTTAGAACTCTATCAATATGCTCAGATTAGATGGTGTGTTTTGACATGACATACACAATATTTTTTTATGAAAATGTAGGATATTGTAGAGTATGAAATAATGATTCTAAATATGTAATTTTTTCCTTCAAAACTATGTTTTATTTATTTATAATTATTTTTCTAAACGACACATGTCAGTTTTTTAAAATACATACATCGATTTTTTGTTATATAACTTTTGATTTCCATCACCATTTCCCAAAAAAACTATATGGTGCACTAGACGAGATCAAGCTCTACGATCTTATATTAAGAAATCAAGGATTTCATTAATTTTTTCCCCTAAAGTGTTGCACCCGCACATAAGGTTTTAATTTCAACCTTTTCTCACTTCAATAATTAATAATAAAAAAAATAATTCATGAAAAATTTCGAATAAATAGTGTTGCACTAGGCCCATATGTCCTTTATATGTCTGCAAGATTTTATCCCAAATGGACATCATTTACCTCATATATTGCTGCACCCGCACAAACATATATGTTAAGATGTCCTGAAAATTTGAAAACCCACTTTCACAGAAACTAATTTTATAATCATTTACACATATTTTCTCTACATAAATGCTATATATTATGAAATTTGATTCAATTACCTATATTTTCTCTTTTTACTTCATCTTCAAATAAGTTAGGGAAGTACCCCTAATTGTTACCTAAAGTAAGAGTTTTCCATTTATTCCAGTATCATGTGGCATCTAAAGTGTCTTTAAAGGAGTCCATGATTGTGCATCAGCCCAGTAACCATTTTTTAAATTCATCTCAATAAGAAGTTTCTAACAGCTCTAGGAAAGGACAAAATCCAGGAGCCATGGGACACCTGGATCCATTGTTTACATGTCGTTTATGTTAGAGTCCTATATTTCTCCAATGTGGATGAAATAGTTGGCACTTGATATCATGGAGACGAGCCTACGACCTCATTCATTGTGATGTCACAATTAACATAACTATACCCTTCTATCAATGTCAATGATCTGTTGCGTTGTAATTTCCAGGATTTAATGCTTGGTATGCACCCTATTGCAGTGTAAATTCCATGATTTAATGCTTGGTACGGTCTCCTAGATGTCGCTTACATAAATGCGTTGTTGGTTTTAGGGGCACACAAGATAATGTAATCATCACTAGCACCGATCAAATGGGAAATCAAATAAATAAGATATTAAAAATTCTTAAATTTAAAAAATAACGAAAGTTATAAACCAACCTTTGCCCATTTACAAAAATTTTGAACCCAAATCCTAACTAATGCCTTGACATGATTCATATATGTCCACGGCATAATAATTGTGAGAAATATAACTTCTAATTGAATATTGTAATCTCAAGATAAGTGGTGACTCACAATAATAGATGATTAATATATGTCCACGACATAATAATTGTGAGAAATCTAACTTTAAATTGATTATTGTAATCTCAACATAAGTGGTGACTAGTAATAATAGAGAAACATACAATGAATAAATCAAATGATTGTATTTCTTAGCTGTTACAAGTTGTATTTAAGAGGATATATATGATTAATAATGTTTCTAAAACAGCTAAATTTTTAATGTTGGTAAGTAACAAATTGTATACAGAGACACCAATAGAATGGATAATGTGAAAAAGGCTATTTGAATAAAAAACATAGTCACCTTCATAATCTAAAAGTTAAATTAAAAATTTAAACTAAGTGAAAACACACTCTATAAATATGGAATAGGTCAAAGAAGTTGTTTTTAAAGTTTGTGTAAGTTTGTATAGGCTAGACTCCTAAATTGACAGTCAACCTAAATTGCCAATAAAATTTAGGTCAAGATTTGTATTTTTTGTAGGAGGAGATGAATTGAATTCGACACGCTCATATGAAAACATGAGGAATTCCTTAAAGGAGACCACAAAGAAAGAAAAGTTGTTATAGTCCCCAAGTGTCATCTGGTTCTCGTAACCCACTGAAGACGAAGCGAAAGGGGTCGAGAACCTAGAGTAGAGGTCATAAGGAATAAGGCAGCTTGAGATGCCCCCTATCTTAAAGAGAAGAAGCTTCTTCTTCTCCATATCTACTTGGTTATGGTTAGAGACAAGAGGGATCCAGCAGTGATTACACTCCATCTAGATCTCAATTGCAAGGGGCACAAGGGGTACAACAACCAGCGAGGGAAGCCTAACGATATGATGAGACCCAACGATCGATAAGAGTGCCTCCTCCTAAACTTGTTCTGCGTGGCCATGGGGATTTGTAGGGAAAATGTTCATGACACCGGATAGTAGAAAAAATATAGCCCTAGAGAGCACTTCGACTAGATGAGGCAGTTCGACGATGACCTTTAGGAATAGGGTTTGCAATGAAAGGGATTGATGTGAAATTCTCTAGCCTTACATGAAAAACTAAATTAAATTATAAAATAATGTTTCTATAATTAATTTTATTATTTCTATTTCTATTTTAATTTTAATATATATAATAATAATTTTATTGCTCCAAAGTCAATAGCCAACTAACATAAGCTTATTAATAATAATATGGTTGATATACATAGATGAATAACATTATTATTTATCTCCCACCTTAAACAATGCCCAATTCACATATATCAACCATATTATTATTAATATAGTTATGATAGTTATATATCATTTTAAGATATAATTATTATAATTATAGGTTAAGATATCATAAAATTTCAAATTGATATGTCTCTCCTCCTCATCAAGTATCAATCCTTGTAAGTCTAGTATCAATCCTTGTAAGAGACTTGTTTGAGCCATTAAATGAGCATGAGCCATCTTTAAATTAATATCTAGATAAATTATTTTCAATAAATTGAATTTTAATAAAAATTATATTATTTCATTTAAACATAATATATAGATAAAAAAAACGAAAATGTAAAAGAAATGAAATAGACATCTCCTTCTATTTGCCAATCTGGCTTGACTATTTTTTAGTATCAAAACAAGTTCAGTATTGCGTTCCCACTTGGATAGGCCTTGTTTATTGGGTCAAGCCTTCCATTTTCTTATTTATTGTTTCTTGTTTTGTTCATCAATCATTCTATACTCAGAGAACAAGCAGCGCACTGATGGAGGAGGTCAGGAGATTGAACACGAAGTTGTCCATGTGCCCTAGAAGGCGCAGAAGAGTGTTAAGGGAAGAAGCCTTGGCTGCCTGGCGCTTCCAGCCCTCCGATATGTTCGAGGCCTCCCAGCGAGACATGAAAATCATAACGGGGGCGCTGGTGAGGGTTTTGAACTCCACACCAGACGGAGGAGTCATCATCGGGACTTCGAACGAAAAGAATGCGAGACCTTGCACTAGTCCGGCAGCGTCGTCGTCCAGCTCTAGTTGTTACCCTACTAGCCTGGACTCCGAAGAGTACGTTGTCGAAGCAAAGACAATGGCAAGCATGGAAGTTTCGGATTCAATGGCAGACCTATCTGAGTCTCTGGGGACTCAAACCCCACCTGTAGAGGCGTTGTCAAGATCCTGTAATAATCAGAGTTCCATCTTCCAAAACAATAATTTCATCCGCAAGAGACGGCCGCGAAGGAGAAAGAGGTCTCCCACCACGTATATTAAGAGGGCAGATCCCGTTGATCTTCAAGCAATGGTTCAGCACATGACGGGTTTCCCCCTCCAAAGCAGCAGCAGCAGGGCCGCTCCATCTCTTTGGAAGCCACAGCCAAAGCGGCCCGGCCGAATTTGCAGCAATATCATGCCCTCCCCGCTGCCTTCCTCCTTAGGGTTCCCAGTTGCCATAAACGGCTTATTTGGCACTCGCCCTAATCCAGCAGCCTTCTGCAACAATTTAGCAGAGAATTCCGTGCAATCAGCAGGCGCTGCAGCATCTAGTTCACATTTGAATTCCGTTTGAATTGATAAGGCTAACACTTTACTCAGCCATTATAGTAATGCTTTCGCTCAATGGAATTTCTCGAATTAATTAGCGGTCTCAAGTGTATGTTCTGACCACCGATGGATTTGCAGTTGCAATATGCGCTTATGGGAGGTGGATTTGTGTGTTGGATGGTGGACGATCAGGAGTCAGGACCATGCAGTGTTCGTCCATTGGTCTTTAACATCTTGTACGTATGGTTGGTGTGAGACCAAATTCATTTGAATGAAAGCATTTAATATGTAAAGTTGACTACAAAATCAAAATCATTTTTGACATGAAATTAGTGTAGTTGCACTAATTTTCTTCCACCATACTCATAATTTTGCGTTAACAATTAGAATGGTGGCAATTAAATTGAACGAAATAACCAAATTTAATTGTTTCTGATTTCTATTTTTGATAATTTAGTTCTTTACCAACTGAGTCAGTGAATGCAATTAATTCTACCTATATGTGTTTTTAATTGATTTCTATTTAGTTGTTTTCCAATCAAATAGTTGACTCTATTCCTTCATTTTGTTTTATTCAGTCCAATCGAGCAGGTCGAACTCTGGGAGACCTGAATTTTTGTCTTTATTACTCACTCTGTGACAAAGAGCTATGTCCAAATGCAGGCCGTGTCCTTTTCTTTTTTGTTTTATTCTGTATTACTGTAAAAATGCGCCTATCGGTTCCTTGAACACTAAATAAAAACCAGAGAAAGCAAGTCTTTATTTATGTTATTCATTTGTGTGAAAAAAAAAAGTATATGGTTATTTATTTCTTTGTTTTTACAAGTAATAAGATATATATATCATTTTAAAAAAATTTCATATATAATAAATATTTATTTTAAAAGTATTAAGATTTATTTTTTGATAAGTTAATAAAGCAAGTGTTTAATTTGAAAGTATTAAGATTTTTTAATAAAAATAAGAATTCTTAATGTTTACTTATGCAATTAATCATCCATTTTTTTTGTTAAAATAAAATTTTTATTTTAATAAATATTTATTTTAATATATGTTAAAATTTTCTTATAAAAATATGAATTGTATTTTTTATTTTAATATGTGTTCAGATTTTCTTATAAAAAATATGACTTGTTTATGTTCCTTATATGTAATTACTCTTCCCGATTTTTGTCAACCCTAATTTTGAGATGAAATATTTATTTGCATTAGTGATTTATTTTGATGTTTGTCAACCCTAATTTTAAGATGAAATATTTATTTGCATTAGTGATTTATTTTGATATAATAAATTGAGAGTGTTTTTTTAAGTAATCTATATATTTAGGTTTATATATATATATATATTTTTAACAGAAACTTAAAAGGGGTATATATAAAAGTTAGCTGTGCACAGCCATTTATTACAGACATAATGAACGAGAATATCTGTGCATAGCAGAAGAGCTGCACAAAGGGACTATCCACTGTGTTTCCCAAAACATTTCAAAAAGATTTTGTTCAAAACTTATAAAGCCGTGGGTTGTATAAACCCTTACAAACTGATTACATAAAAGTAGACAAAAAAAACATTCAAACAAAGCTAGACAGAAGTAGGCTAAGGATTGCCTCTTGGTTGTTTTGGCTGGACGACTGATTCCTCCTCCATTGGAAGCACAGCATCATCAGTGGCTGCATGGACTCGGCTGCTCTGATTCATGGATATGAATTTCTGGAGGTCCTCTTGGATCCTATCTACCTTCCCCATTATTTCACGAAGACTGCTTTCATTATCATCGATGCGTGAATCGTGGTTACTAATCTGGAGTGAGGTATAGCTGACTGTGTCTTCCATTTTTTTAACAACCCGAGCCGTCTCCCTATTGTCCATAACGTTGATGGACAGTAGTTCATACAAACGCCTTAAATTCTTCTTGATGTCCATAATCCCCGCATTTTCACCATCCTGGGCCATTTTGCCAGCTTCTGTCAATAAATTGATTCGAGCGAACTGGTTCTGGAGAGCTTGAACAGGACTTGCAGGGATGAAGATATTATTGGAGTAGGCTCTTAGCACGAGGAGCTCCCTAAACAGCAGTAAGCCGACGTTTCTTCCACAGGCCAAAGTGCGCACGACTCCCTCTTTCCACCCTGTACACCTGCAACCTATGACCGAGCTGCTTCCCCAATTGCCAAAGAGAAAGCATGAACCAGGAGAGATAGTCTGCGAAATTGAGAGAGAACTGCACAAACAGGGGGAAAAGGCTGCAAGGGCCAACCTTTCTTTCACCACTATTCGAATAAAAGGAAGAACCTGCCACGGGAGGCCTTGCAGGCTCCCTTCTCCAATGCCTGCAATAATATTCAGCAGTAATCGCAGAGCATCATATACACCAGGGCCAAGAAAGGAAAAGGAATGGGGGATCATAACGCTACCAGCAGAGGCCATAGAGAAAAACGAGATGAAATCTTGAGCGTGCGAGAGGTAAATGAAAATATCCCCGGATTGAAGAGCATTTAAAACCACTGCCATCGAGAGTTGGAGATGACAGCGAAGGGGCCACGCGGCAAAGGAAGGAAGGAGCAGTAAATGGAAGGAGGCGATGGAGAGGAGGCC
>LPNX010599213.1:0-20239 GCA_001517045.1 Pseudotsuga menziesii | reverse complement strand
GCCTAGAGTCCCCAATAATCAAGGCCTGACGAATTTTCTTGACTTTGAGAATATGGAGGCTCTGGATAAGAGCCAACCACTCAGCTTCATTATTAGTTCTAATACCGAACCCCCACGCGAAAGTAAGTTCCACATGTCCTCGAGGATTCAGGAGAATCCCCCCTGCACCTGCCTCCCCAGTATATATTTAGGTTTATATTATAAAAGAGTTTGTAGTTTAATTCTTTGAAATCCTAATTCCTTCTAGGATTTATGAAGATGTTTCAAACTCAATCATAATAATATTTATATTAAATAAAATTAATAAAATAAATCTAAATATTATATATTTTACTTATTAATTTTTATGTTAACTTGAAAAAAAGCTTAACATGGTTTTTGTCTACTTATTTACTTTTTTTCTTCTATAGAATGGTGTAAAAAAACTACTCACCAATGGTTATGTAGTTATTTACATCATTTATATCACAACTTTTGTAAATAAGTATCATTTTTGCTCTCTTGTCATTGGGCCGAGAGGCATAAAGTTAAAGTTACGCAACCTCATTTTTATTAATAAAAAATAATTTTTTTTAATTATAAGCCAAAATAAATGTATGCAAAAAGAAACAACCTAATATGGGGGAGATGTTGTAATCTTCCTACCTAACAAAATAATAAAAAACTAAAAATTTAATTATACTTAAAAAAATGTGGGTCACTGAAAAAACAATATGGGGAGATGTTGTAATGTTCCTTCCTAACAAAATAATAAAAAATAAAAATTTGTATTATCCTCAAAAAAATGTTGTCCTTCCACATGGTTTTAAAACCATGTGCATGGTTTTAAAACTATGTGCACATGATTTTAAAACCATGTGCATGGTTTTAAAACTATGTGTACATGGTTTTAAAACCGTATGCAAGGCAAACTATGTGCAAGGCCTTCTAAACAACCCATGGTTTTATTGTACATGGTTTAGGAGGGCCTTGCAAATGGTTTTAAGACCATGTGCAAGACCTCCTAAACAACCCATGGTTGTAGGAGGGCCTTGCATGTGGTTTTAAAACCATGTATGGGGAAATGTTGTAATGTTCGTTCCTAATCAAATAAAAAATAATAAAAAATATTATATGTCAGCCATAAATAATATTAAATATTAATAATAATAATATTATATGTCAACTTTAAATAAAAAGACATGTCTTTTGGTTTGAATCAAATCAATGGATACCTAAGAAGAGATTTGATCCCTCTTGGGGCTTGATAGAGCCTAGGATTTGGATCTACGCTGGTTTAAAAGAAACCCATCCAAGATGGCTTGAGGTAATATATACTTGAGAAGTGCTTGCAAATGTGTGTCTTCTCATTTGACCATGAAGATTTGGTGGTGTTCCATTGATAAGATGCATAATTCATGACATTTTATCTTCTTTTGAGATAACTTATGTTTATTTTTATGAAAAATCCATGATGGAATATTTTGTGTTAATATCATTTTCATAATGTTATGTTTCATTGATCTTATTAGTGGATCCATAATTTTAAGGATCCATCCTTTTTTTAAAGTGTAAAAATCTTGGCAAATCTTATTAATTATTAAATTTCCAACCTAACAATTTTTTTGTAAATATTCAAATTACTAAGGATTTTATATAGATTGTGGGAAATTTTGGTGATATTTGGGGTAAAATATTTATATCTAGTGTAATGTGAGTCAATAATTTTAGGAAAAAAAAACAAAAATTGACCAATCTTATTTTGGAAAAAAGAACATCCAAAGCTAGCCCATGGGTTAAACTTCACCCCTAAAATTTTTCCTTTTGAATAACATATGAAGGTGTCAATTAATCCTTCCTATTCTTTTGTGAAATATTTTTTTCTTTTCTATTTGTTAATCGAACATGTCTCAGCTTTTAGATTTGCACCTAATAAGTTCCATTTCCATGTTGATTTGCATTCTTTATTATACCAACATTTACAAGCCCTCTTAATTTCATGCTCATTTCTTTGAAACAAATAGCCCATGTGACATTCTTGAGTGTTTTTTCTACTACCTAGAAAAACACATCTATGTTTTGGATATTTAGTCCCTTATAGGACTTTTAATCACTATCTTATTTATTTCAATTTTAGTAACTTTGCTCACAGAAAACAAAATAGGCATGTGAGATGATTAGGCATGTAAGATTATTCTAGTGGTTTAATTACAATCCTGAAATTCTTCTCTTCTCTTTTTGGTAAATTGTTTTCTCCTTGGTAAATTGTTCTCTCATGTGCTATCAAATAGTCCACTAGACTATCTCAATGTTTGATGTTTGATTTAGCAAGTGTATCCTCACGTCCCAATAAAATATGAGGTACCATTACAAATCACAAGTATAAAGAAAATGCCCAAACATTTAATACGTGTTTACCCAATATAATGTCTCGTGTATATAGTAAAATCCTTGGCCAACCCTTCTTACTTAATTCTTTTTATCCACATGTGATCTTTACCCTCTATAAACATATGAAAACTCCATTTAAAATTACATGTCTTTTAAAAAAAATTGAAATGCTCTTTGCTAGGTACATATAAGGATTATCATGTATAAATTGGATACAAACAAATGAGCAAAGTTGCACATATTTATATTTTTTTCTCTCTATTATCTTTGGAATTCCACAAAGATAAGATAATTTATATAATTATTGTATCCTATGTATTTTCCTACCTTCACACTTTCTAGTTTCTAGTATTCCTTATGAAAAATATTAAAAAAAATTGTAAAGCATCTTCATCTATAGATAAGTAGCAATGTTCCATACACAAATACTCAAAGTCTTCATTCCTTATACAAATAATGGTGAGAAATCTAACTTTCAATTGAATATTGTAGTCTCAAGAAAGTTTATATTCTTTATACAAACAAGAGCTTTCTAGTTTCTACTATAGAAATGCATGTATCAAAATTAATTAAAAAGATTATAAAGCATCTTCCTTATCCATAGATAAGTATTAATGTTCCATATACAAATACTCAAAGTCTGCATTCCTTATACAAATAATGGTGAGAAATCTAACTTTCAATTGAATATTGTAGTCTTAAGAAAGTTTATATTCTTTATACAAACAAGAGCCACGAAGTGGCAACCTTGGCATTGCATCAGCTTTGACTCTTTAGTAGTACAATCGCTAGAAGCTTTATTTGCTAAAAACAATGTTAATTAGTTTAACATTTAATTTATTCGAAAACTAGTCAATAATTTTATAGTTAAAATTATAAGTTTGAAGTTTTATTAACTTCTTTTATTATTATTATTATTAATAATAATTTGAGAACCATGTTCACACTTTAATATTAGGCTCCTAAAATATTTCTTACATACAAAATGTTTCTTTAAGAATTGATAATATATTTGCTACAATTTAACCTAATAATTATCATAAATGACAATTATTATCATAAATAACAAGAGCTAGGAAGTAGCAATACCCCTCTAACAACTATTTTTGAAACATGCATATTGTTTTAAAAGCCAAAATCCCTATAGCAAAGGAAGCTTTTGTAAATGGCAATGTCTCTATTGGTTAATAAATTGAAATTTTGAGTTGATGTTGTGCATGTTTAAAACCTACAACGAGAGGTTTAAGAGTAAAATATTCATAGTTTGGAGAAAGGTTTGTTTTGAGAGTAACATCTTATGTAGTTTTGGTTATAATTTTTAAATAAATGACATCTTATTAAGAAAATATAAAATTTTATAATTATTTGTTTTATTTGTAATTTTTAATAATCATAAATATGAATATTTTAATTTAATAAATATAATTATAAGCATGTTAAATATGAATATTTTAATTTAATAAATATAATTATAAACATGTTGAATAAATCAATTTATGCAAACAAATTGTGATGTTGTATATGTAAGAACGAGGTGGTCATTAATGCTGAGATTGATGTCTTGAAATGAGAACTAAAATCATGTTTTATACTACAACCTTAAGAAGAATTGTGAAAGTTAAACATATTTTATACCAAGTAGAATTGTGAAAGTGGAACATTAATGTCACACACTTCAAAAATCGTAAATAAAAAAGAATGTATATGCATTTAATTAGAATGATTCATACAATTCTAGTGAGCATTATTACTTGTGAGTTTAATTAATGATGCTTATGCATGCTACTTATATGATTTTTCTCCCTATGTCACGTTTCGACAGCTGCGATAATGGCAGAGTTCTAACCATTGCATACAACCACACCCGAAGGTGATGTTTTATAATTTCTTGCTTCATTTTTGTTATAAGTTACTAGGGCCATAGTCTACATCCCACCTTTCCAATGTAATAAGGGTTGTAAGTACATGACTTACCATAGCGCAATGTAATAAAGTAATATTAAGAGGACCTTGGTCCTAAGGAGCGAAGGGTGTAAAGTTTGTACGATGGACATTTGATATGGTGTTTAGGCCATGGTTTGCAAGGTTAATAAAATATGTCGTTTGGCTTAAATGGAAATGGTTTAATGTTATGTGATACCATACTTTTAAATGGCTTGAGCAATGATTAAATGCCATTATTACCTTTGATGTGGTTTAATGAGTCCTACCTGAGTTGACTTTGGTCTTAAAAGCGTGTCCTGGCTGCGAGTTGACAACGCAGCCAGGGTTCCCACGCTGGCTTCAAGATATTGTCTCAGCCCTCCACTTGTAAGGTTCTGCAGTTAGGGTTGCTAAGAGTTTAATGTGTGGTAAATTATGTTTGAACCCTTCATTCTTGGTTTTTTTGGTCTGTTAGAGAGAGAGCCAAGCTCTGCTCCGTTAATGGCGATATGTTGGGTTTTCTGGTGTAAACACTGCTACAGAGATTGATGGCATTGTAATTGGTTTCTTTCTAAGGTATTCTTGCATTTTTTCATGGCTTCCATGTCCTTCTGCATCTCGTTGCTTCTCTTTCAAAAAACTCAACCATTAATTCTAGTTCATCATTTTCCTTCACGAGGTAAATAAAAATGATTAACAAGCTTCTATAATTTATTTGAAGGTTTCATTTAATGGCTTAACTGTAACTGACACAACAATGTTTTGTTTGTGCAGGAAGAGGAGGAATAAGGGTCTTCTCGGAGGAGTCGACCCCTGACCCTCTCTGTGACTCGTAGAAGGTAAATAGTCTTAACGTTTTTAACTTGTTTACAGTGTTATTTTTTTAAGTTGTTTTTACTGCCACTTAAATGCGTATTCACATGTTGGGATCACTTGCGAGGAAGGTGACAGGGTCACCTCCTCCCAGGCCCGCGTCTTAGAACGCCCAAGTAAACAATCCCAAAACCATTACTCTATTTTTCTTTATGTAATCCAAAGAATTTTATCCACCGTGTTAAATTTGTGAACCATTGATCTACAGGAAAAAGAGAGAAATTGTGAAGTAGGATTATGGAGTGGAATATTAAGAACAATGTACACTAAACAAGACAAATTTTAGACAAATATGATAAGAATTTATCAGTTAATTACAACATTAATCTTCATTCATTAATCAATAATACAATGATTATGCAATAAATAGAATTTGAATGCCATGAATAGGACTCGAATCTACCAGCTCAAGCTAACTGAATAGATAACTAAAGCTGACAGAATATCTAAATCAGTGTGTCTAAATCATTGCTGGAGGCTCACTATTCTAACTCCACATGCATAACAATCTACCCTCTTCTACAATGTATCCTATTTAACAAAAAGTGAAAAGATTCTTGCAATATTTCATATTTTTGGCATAACGTTTTTCTCATAACTCAAAATTGGGAAGACCTTGGACCACTAGAAATTTATTGAAATTCTCCACAACTTTTATGTTTTGCATTTTTTCTAATTCTTTACCGTTTGTCTCGGGCGGGTGTTTTAGTAACAAAGCATCTTTTAAAATATTCTTTGTTACTAAAACACCCTCCAGAGAAAACGGTACGAAATTAGGAAAAATTCAAATAGAAATTTTTTAGATAATTTCAATACCTTTCCAATGATTCAAATTCCACCCAATTCCCAGTTACGAGCAAAACGTTATGCCCAAAATACGAAAGATTCCTAGAATACTCTCGTCTTTTTTCAAATAGGATCATTTTGGGAAAAATAAAACCTTGTGTCTAAATAAGTATGCATTCCGTTAGCTGATGAGGTAGGTGGGAAAAGACGCCACTCTCCCTTCATGCATGCATAACTGGCTCTAGGCTAACTAAAAGTGATCTAACTGATTGTAAGTGGAGGTTGACTCAACATAACTGCTTACCAACCACAACCAACTTTGGATGGAGGTTGTTGGTGGCTCTCAGAGTGGGATCCTATAATGTAGGGATTTGCACTGATGGCACCAGTGGCAATAGTGGAACCAATATCATGGTGGCACCAAACTCACCCAAATGACTCCTAGGTTAGGCAAGATGATCAAATAGACTATATATGGACATGGGAGGGTTATTTTAAATAGGGATAATTTTAGGGGCGAAATTTAGACCATGGGCTATTTTTAGGGATTTTTTTCCAAAAAAAGATTCGCCATTTTGCAATTTTTGAAGCCCTATTTCGCCCAATTTTAATGGGGTAAACTTTTTTCACCCTAAAAAGTTATTATATAAATGATATAAAATCCTTGGAAATTAAAATATTTTTTGAAAAATATCACCATACGTTTTATAGTTGGTGTTTTAAGAATTGGTAAGATTCGCCAACATTTATACACTTTTAAAAAACTATGGTTCCTTAAAATCATCCCTAGTTATTTAATCCTAACACCCCCCCTTAACCCTAACTTGGACAACTATGGGCCCTAACAAATAGTCCAAAAGTCACCCATACAATCTAAAAGAAATAAAAGTTTCTTAATAAATTAAGGCAAGTGGGGAAAACCTTATGGGAAACCCCCCCCTCAAAATAAGCAGTGAATTAGAAAAACAAGCTATACTTAAGAGGAAATTTTCCTTTTTGGGTAAAAACTTGTAAAAATTTTGCTGCATTTGCAGCTCTAATGAGAAGCCATGCAGAATCACGGTTCTTATGTGCATCAGCATCCTGGGACTGTGCATGTGAACATTTCCATCTTCTTTCGACCTGCTGAATGTTTCTTTTGTCTCTTCTTTCTGGAGGAGGAATTGGATGACCCATTTTGATCTTTAGTGAGCCAAATTGTGGATCATTCGCTATCACCAAGTAGCATCTTCCTGGAATTTTGTTGCACCACTATGTAGGTAGCGAAGCTATGTGATAGAATGCAACATATTCATTTTGATATTGGGACCTCATTTTTCTTATATTATCTGGATCCCCAACATCATTCCCAATTGCTTCAATGAGCTTTTCATCCCATTTAGGCCTCTGATTCAGAATATGAGCTGTAACTCGATCTAGATTATCATGAGGTCCAATCTCAATATCAAGATCATGTTGATCATGTTCCTCATATTCTGAAATTGAAATATTAGACAACATATCATTATCTACAAATGGAGATGAAAGAGAGTTTTACCTTCCCTTTCGAATGGATGTTGAGATTGTGTTGGAGCTGAGTATGGAAGAAAGTGTGAGAATTCATATGCCTTGGAGGCATGGTTTTCAACACCCTTCAGTATAATCCTCCCAGTTGAGATATATGATATCTCCACTGAGTCATGACGAAATACAATTTGCTTTGGCGAGCCAGTATGTGCCATCTTATAAATAGATAACAAATTTTCTACAAGAGAGGGCACATAGAGTACATTATTGAACTCACCATGCTGGATTTTAATAGAAATTCTCCCAACAACTGGGATTTGGGAGTCATCTCCCATATGAATGCTAGGTCCTCCTGATAGAGTGAGAGTAGTGAAGGATTCCCTAGAGGAAACCATGTGGTTGGATGCTCCATAATCTATCAAATAAGCCTTTGATGGAGTGAGTTCAGCCTTCAAGGCATGGCACCTCTCATGATCTTATGTCGGTTTTCCAGAATCAAACTTCTTTGCTCCTTATGGATTGGAAATATTATTCTGTTTAAGGAGTGTTTACAGCTGGTCGATGGTCTTCTTCATGAACTAGATCTTTGGATGAAAGCCTCTCATACAGTCTGGACACTTAGTCTTCTTTTTTCTGGAACTTGAGGCTCCATAAGAAGATTCCTAATTCTCCTTTGGATTCGAATCATTATTTTCGGTATCCTTCCCTTTGTGCTTCCCTCTTTCTTGTGCATTGTTTGAGTATGTCACTAAGAGTGCTTGATTCTTGGAGGTTTGGATCACTCCCATTTGAACCAATTTATATTTCTCTAGTATTAAGGACTCAACAAAAGCATCTAGAGAAGGCATCTTCCAATTAAGGATGGAAGCTCTTCCAGGATGGAATGTAGAGACAAAGACTGAGTATTCTGAGCCAATATTGCTCAGGATTGATAGAGCCAGTTGCTCATCTTTCCTCTCTATTCCACATTTTTTAAATTGCAGTACCAATGACTTGTATTTTGTGAAGAATTGTTGAATAGATTTGAAATTGCTGGGTTGTAAGGCAATGAGCTCATTCTCCAATATGTTTCCTTAAATCTCATCTTGTTTGTCAAATAAAGATTCAATATTCTCCCAAGATTCCTTCGGAGTCATTAGTCCCTTAAGGTGGAACAAAAGATCCCAAGATATATGAGTGCACATTAAGTTGAAGGCCTAATCAAGCCAATTCAAAAATTTGTTCTTCTCAACATGCTGTTGGGGCTTATTTTCTCTACCCATAGTCATCCTAAACAAGCCACTTTGCGTAAGGACACCTGCATATCTTCCCTCCAATCAACATAGTTGAAGGGTGTAAGGATTCAGGGTATGAGAGCTGAAGAATCCATCTTTCTGTATGTTGAACAACCAATTCCTCAAGAAGCTACATAGGTACCTACAAGTAACACTGCAAAATCAATTCAATTCGCAATCATATGCCAGTAAAGCCTTTCAACCTAGACATGTGCACTTTCTCAAAGTTTGTCACACCTGCAGAGACTTCTCTAGACCAATCTAGAGTTAGCAAGGAAAAAATTGCAGGATTTATGTGGAAATTCAGCTGCTTCTGATACATAATGGAGATCAAACAAGACTTGTTGCTATCCTGAACAAGGCTCTGATACTATGTTATAATTGTGAACCATTACTCTACAAGCAAATAAGATGTCACGTAACCCAATTTCAAAAACATTTTATGTTTGATAAAACATTATATTTTACTTTTATTGTAAAGTTTATGATTATTAACCAAGTGGAGTCAAGGATGATTATAATTAAGTATGTTGAATATTTTATTATTTAATAAATAAAATATGAGACAAATAGCTTAAGGAGGCTGTTGAATGAGTGTCCACTGACCCACTAGGAGGAATAGACTCGGGTGAGAGAAAACTGACACATGGAAGCATCCTCAATCACTTTTAGCTATTGCAGGGGGAAACTTCCCTAATTTTGTGGTCATGTTCCCCAAGAAAGTGGAACAAAGTAGGTGGCTCATTAATTGAAAAACTGAGCAAAAATACCTAGGCATGCATATATCTATCCATCGAATTCAACTGGGGGTTATTCATTCTTTACCTTGTGAAATTTCTGAAGTTGAGAAAGGAGAACAATAGATTCGATGAGGGGAAAGTTAGAAGTGGTTTGAGTGTTAAGACTACTTTCAGAGCTAGTGCAGCTTGGTAGATGAGTTCTTTACTGCTGAGGACAAAAGCTCTGTTGTTAAGTACTTATGTTGAGTTGCAGGGGTATTTAATCCCATTTCTTCACATAGTGCTTTCATCCTGGTGGGTCAGTGGACAGGCTCGGGGGTCCTAAGACAAGCAGTTGAGCTATCTTCAGGAAAAGGTTGGGTGGAACGGGCTCCTTGGGTTGTTTTTCTCTTCTACAAATTACCAGGTTCCATTGTGTTATCTTATTTATTTTTGTTTAAGAAAATTACTAGAATAAAGCAGTCATGTTTAGATTTCCTATTAATGCTTACATACTATGAATCTTCTACTCGATTGTTTAAGACTGCATTTAATTAGGAGAGTTTATTTGTATATGACTGTATGACTAAATGAACCTAGAATTAGAAATGATTGAATGATGAGTAAAAATTTCCTTTCTGCATTTTTCCACTCATCGTACGATGAAGTACTCTAGTACAAAAGGTTTGTTTAGAGGTAAATAGGAATGATTATACTTGATAAAATGATATGAACTGTTATTAAATTGAAGGGTTTATTTAGAAATGAACCAACATTATTTTCTTCTGATATGTTACAAACAATATCTTCAAGTAAATGTGTTAACATTGGAAGTTTTTTACTGTTATTTTCCCAAGCTATTTTTAGCAAAATAATCCATTTCTAGAACTTAACCTTGTATGAAAAAATATCTAAGAATATTACAAAGAGTCTATACAGCAAGTTTTTGTCACATAGTCATTAAACTGTGTGAAGTATAGCACAATAACAAATATTGTAATACAATTTAATTATTTTCACTTAGTAAAGAAACACTAGTTGTTACTTTAATACTGTAAAACCTAAAATATAACCAATGTTACTCTAGTCACATTATGGAAAATAATGCACAAATAATACTCAGACTGTTTCTTTTTAACATTGAAGATTCATGAGGTACAGTTAAAAGGCTGAAAATGGTTAAGCTCATAACACTTATTGTATTATAGTATATAAAATAAGTACTTAGTAAACCAAATCATAAACAATCATTATAACTATAATATTATTATTAATATTAGTAAATTGTGTTTCTAAATGCTAATATACTATTATAAACTTCCATATTCTTTTACAGAACCTATGTATAAAAAAAGGAAAGATTTCCAGTTCTTCCTTGTTAGAAGGAAAACTGTTAAATTTTAACTATTGTTTTTACCAAACATCGAATTTTTGAAGATAACCTAAAATATCAAAACTTTTTATTAAAAACAAAATCCTGGGTTAATCATTTACAATACCACATTTACAAATAAAATTACAATAACTAATTTTCCAAATGGATTTACCTAGTTGTAGCCATAGTAGAAATTACAACAAGTTGTTGACGGAGTAAAAAACTCTTTACCAAGCATGTTACACTGTGCATCAGAAAAACACAAAAAGAAAGATAATGTTAACAATTATTTACACTCATGCCGAAAGCTCTCATACCGAAACTGTTCTTAATTTATCAATAATTTAACCATTACAATCACCACTTTGTTTAAAACCAATATGATTTAACATATTAAACAAACTTTTTAAAATAAAACCTTGGAATAGTATTTCTTACCCTAAATCACTATTACAAGAGTCATAGCCCATTTACAAAACCCTAGGGGCGTTCCCCAGGGATAGTCTTATGGCCTCCACATTTTCTTTTCCAAAACAAAACTTTGAACTACCACAGGTATTTTTTCACACCGTAGTAACATACCACAAGAACCAGTGATATCACCACAGACACGTTTACAACAAAGGGTACCCCAGGTTCGGGATCGAGGCTTACCCGAGCTTTCACGCCCACACCCTTCAATCTCAAGTAAATGCCTTCACCCTTCAATTGTTTTTCTTCACCTACCATCAACCAGGAAACACTTAATTTTTTTTATAAATAGCTTAGTTATAAATAAAAGAAAAGTGCTTGGAGGAAGTTTCAATATGACTTACCAGTGTAAACATTGGGTTCAGAGTCATGATAAAAAAGCATAGATTCAATCCTGCTAATGCCTCGAGCAACAAAAGAGACCACGATTTTAAACGTTGAACTCATGGTTATGGCGAGGAACCAAAGATTAACACCTACTAACGCCATGAGCAATTGAAAAGTGATAACAGTTGTAAAGATTCGAGGAGGCCAAGGGCCTATCAGCCCACTCTCCCTTTCCAAAAATAAACAACAAATGAAGCCAAGAGAAATTTTAGGGAAAAGCTTTGAATTTCGTTGCATAGGGTTTATCACCCAAAACCCTTCATCAAATGAGCATCCACCACATGGATCCCACTAACCTTGAAATTAATTTATGGATGGATATAGTTTAACCCACTTGCCCCCCTGCGAATTGTGAAAACATTATTACAAATGTTAAAAATTGACAATATATTATAGGCATCGTGAAGTTCTAACTACGTTATGGTCATCAATTTATGAATTGATTTTATACCTAGGTTAGTTTCATTGCAATTATAGTTAGTTTCTAGTTCCCAATTTAATAATATGAATTTCTATGCATAGGTAAGATCTAAGTTTAACATGGCTAAAGTTCATAGTTGGAAAACTTGGAAATGTTTTTTGGCTCCTAGTACTACAACAATTAAAACATGTTTTGGGTAATTTTTAAACCATCAACCATATAATTGATTGGAACAAATAATCACACTACCAACTCTAGTTGCTACTTAGGACGAATATTGCTTTCTATATGCCCAGGAACTATTACCATTTCGATAATCCATACAATCAATGGAGTCACCTTGGTAGATGAAGTTTAAGTCTAAGGAGTAGAGTTTAAGGATCTTTCCTAACTTACTCATTTAAGTCTTTCGAGCCTTTAAAATTCTTACATCGTAAACCTAGAAGTAAGTTTTTACCTGTGAATCATGTACAAGCATCAGATCTATCTTAGCTTTGAAAAAGATAAGTAATCCTCGGGCTAACCTCAAGCCCCCTTAAATGAGAAAAGAAAACAACCATCAGAACCATACGCATTCTTACAAACAAACCAATGATTTGATTTCAATAATTTGAAACTTATTTATAAAATTTTATTCAAACTGAAAATCAATATAGATTGAATACGGATAATGACATGTGACTTACAAGTTAGTAAGTAAAATTTTGTAGTCTTTTTGATATAGTTAACCAAATAGAATTAACTCCTAATTTTTCTCTTGATGACCTGTCTTGTAATCTACTTATTATTTAAACTAAAGTTAGCTATTAAACTAGCATTTTGGCTATGACATAACATAAAATGTCACATAGAAAAATTTTAAATTTTTGTGAATTTTTGGATATGTCACATATGGTATCAGAGCTCACGTTCAAACACTAGGCTCGAAGTGGCTTAGTGTACGTAAGAAAAAAAGTAAATAGAAAGTGTGGATACTGGTTTATGAGTTTAAATGTTGCTGTACAGAATATTTCTGAATTAGATTTGCAGGTATGCAAGGGCTCGAAGAGTATGCTGAGGAGAGGTTCTCGTTAAATGAACAAAATAATTATGGAAAAGAACCTGCTAAAGAAGATATAACTAATAACTCATCTGAATTACTGCAGTTAAGGATTTAAAATCTGAAATGGAAACCATTAAAAAAGAAAATGAGAGAATCCTAAGAGCTCAGAAGGAGCTGAATCAAATACTACTGGAAAAGTTTTATAACGAAGAAAAGGATAAACATATAGAATTTGACACTACGTCGTATCAACATAAAAGTAAAAGGTCAAAATACTCTAAAATTGAAAGTAGTTCTTCTTCTTAAATTAACGGTAACTCACATAGAAAGAAACACCAGTATTCTAGTGATAGTAGTGAGAGTAATTATCGCTCTAGAAAGAAGAAGTACAAGCCCTATGAAGACATTTATGGGGAGTTCAAAAATATTAAACCACCCACTGTTAATGGAGAAACACAAAAAGGAGAGGAAGCCGAAGCATGGCTGCCCAGAATGAAAAAGTACTTTCAGATACATAACTATTCAAATCGGTTAAAAGCGAGGATGGAAATATGTAACTTAACTGGAAAATCCGACATTTGGTGGCAAGACATAAAGCGAGTTAAGAGCATAAAAGAGAAGAATATAAACTGGAGCATTTTTAAAAATTACTTTAAAAATAAATTTCTGTCGGAGCAATATTACGAGGAACGAGCTAAAGAATTTTATGACCTAAGGTTGGGAACCATGAGTATGAAAGAGTTAAATAGTAAATTTTTAAGTTTACTACGATATGTGACTCATATTGTTGATGAAAAACCCAAGGTACAACAGTTTTTGAGTTGTTTACCTTTTCATATTAAGGACATACAGTGAAGATGATAATCCCAAAACCCTTGAAGAGGCCATGCAAAAAAAAAAATTATGCTATGAGCTGAATCGGAAAAGGGAGAACATGCAAAACTAGAAAACAAAAAGGTCTAATAATTTTGAACAAAGAAAGAAAGGTTTCACACCTAATTGGAATTTTGGGCATAATAACTCACGCAATTTTCCTAACAAAAATTTTCAAGGAAATAATTTAAAAAGTAACTCAGAGCAAAAACCTACTATCACAAGAAATAAAGAGTATACAAATAATCACAGTAACTATGTTAAAAATAAAGAACGTAAGGAACCGACAAAGTGTTGGGAATGCTAGGGACCTCACTATGCATCAATTTGTCCCAACCAGAAGAATACCATCAACAGCATTCATGCTGTGTAGGAAGATACAACGGTCGGTGATTTAGCTAGAGGAATGCCCAAAATCAATGCAGCGCTGAAAAACATACAGGATGAATATCAGACTTCCATGGTGGAAGTAGAAGGTATGCTAAACCATAAACCTGTTTCTATTTTAATTGACCCGGGGGCTAGCTTGAGTTATGTCTCTCCCAGTTTAGTAGAGAAAATTAAACTACCAGTAGAGAAATTTGCAAAGTCATGGCTGGTTCAATTAGCTACAAGAGCAAAAAGGAAAGTAAATGATTTTGTGAAAGATTGTACATTAATTATGAATCAGTTTGAAACCTATGTAAAGTTGAATGTACTTCTGTTAGGCTCTTATGATGCATTAACTGGAATGGATTAGTTGGAACAACATTGAGTAGTGTTAAATTGTTTTGATAAAACTTTTACTTTTTTAAATAACGAAGGAGAAATGGTAACCGTAAAAGGAATTCCTATGAAAACAACAATGAGACAGATTTGTACCTTACAACTCAAAAGGGTTGTTCGGAAAGGATGTGAAGCTTTTGATGTAACTATAACTAATGAATAACACATCAATAAAGAAGACAAACTAAAATTAGAAGATATACCAATTATGAGAGGTTATTTGGACGTATTTCTGGAGGAAATTCCGTGATTCCCTCCAAAAAGGGAGTTGGATTTCACTATTGATCTGGTACCTGATGCGGTGCCTAACTCAAAATCTCCTTACCGAATGAACATCCTGGAGCGTAATGAACTAAAATCGCAATTAAAAGAACTGATAGATAAAAAGTATATAATACCAAGTGTGTCTCCTTGGGGAGCACCAGTCATTTTTGTTAAAAAGAAGGATGATACTTTGTGCTTATGCATTGACTACCGTCAACTTAACAAAATGACAATTAAAAATAGATACCCGTTGCCCCACATAAATGACTTGTTCGATCAGTTATGTGTTGCAACAATATTTTCAAATTTTGACTTAAGATCTGGTTATCATCAAGTCTGGATTAAGGATGAGGATATTTTCAAGACGACTTTTAGGATCCAATATGGTCAGTATGAGTTCGTTGTCATGTCATTTGGGCTAACTAATGCCCCGGTAGTATTTATGTGTTTAATGAATGTATTACATCAATATCTAGATAAGTTTGTAGTAGTTTTTATTGATGATATTTTAATCTATTCTAAGACTAAAGAAGAGCACGAAGAACATTTAAAAATCATTTTACAAGTGTTAAGGAAACATCAGCTGTATTCCAAGTTCAATAAATGCAATTTCTTCAAAGATAAAATACAATACTTGGGTCATGTAATAACTAAAGATGGGATCTTGGTTGACCTAAATAAGATAAAAGCAATTATGAATGGTCGGTCCCAAATTAGGATGTGACTGATGTATGATTCATGGGGATCACCGGGTATTATCCAAGGTTCATTGATGGTTTTTCAAGGATCGTGAATCCCATAACTTCTCTACTGAAGAAAGGAAATAAGTTTGTATGGGATCAAAAATGTGAACAGAGTTTTAAGAAATTAAAATAATTATTAACTACTGCACCCATTTTAAGAATTGCGGATCCTAACAAGGATTTCGTTGTATGCATTGATGCATGAAACGATGGCCTTGGTGGGGTCTTAACTCAAGAAGGACAAGTAATAACATACAAGTCCAGGAAACTTAAAATTCATGAGAAAAATTATGCTACTTACGATCTAGAATTGACTGCCGTGATACATGCATTAAAGATGTGGTGCCATCACTTTATTGAAAGAAAATTTACTTTAATGACGGATAATAAGGGTTTAAAGTATCTGTTGGATCAACAAAATTTAAATGCAAGGAAAGCTAGGTGGTTATCTTTCCTTAGCGAATACGATTTTGAGATCCAACATATCAAGGGGAAGGAAAATAAAGTAGCTGATGCTTTGAGCAGAAATGTAAGATTAAATTTTATGGCAGCAATCAATACTTACAAATCAGATTTAGAAGATCAGCTCGAAGGAGTAAAATTGGATGAAAATTACCGAAAATTGCAAGCTAAAGTGGCAGAAAATATAACTAAAAGTTTTAAAACAGGTTACAATCTAGATGAAAAGGAATTAATACTTTATAAAAATAGACTGTATATACCTAACGTACCTAAAGTTAAGTTGCTAATTTTATATGAAATACATAAGAGTCCTTATTCTGGACACCTTGGCTATCAGAAGACAATAAGTATGTTATGGAACGATTACTTTTGGCCAAATATGAAGAATGAGTTGGAAAAATAGATTGCTAGATGTTTTTAATATCAACGGGTTAAGGCTGAACATCAGCATCCAGCTAGTTTATTATAGTCGTTACCAATTCATAGCTGGAAATGGGAAATAATTGGCATTGATTTCATTACATGTTTGCCTAAAAATCAGAACCAAAATGATTCTATAATGGTAGTAGTTGACAAACTCAGTAAGGAAGACCATTTTATACCAGTAAAGACTACTCATAAGGCTGCTAATATTGCTGAAATATTTATGAAAAAAAAATTCGTTCACATGGAATACCAAAAGTTATAATTTATGACAGGGATTCTAAATTCACAGGAAACTTTTGAAAATCTTTATTTAAAGGCTTAGATACTACTTTGAATTTCAGTACATATTTCCATCCGCAAACGAATGGACAGATAGAAAGGGTAAATCATATTTTAGAAGATATGTTAAGGATGTATGTTAGAGAACAACCAAGTAAATGGGAGGACTACTTACACTTGGTTGAGTTTGCATACAACAACCACTACCAAGCTTCATCAAAATTCATCCCATTTGAAATTTTGTACGGCAGAAAATGCAATACTCCCATCTCATGGAGTTGTTGAAATATTGTAACTTCGAAGAATATTCTTTATGTATCTTTTGTGGTCCTCGATGGTCCAACCAGGAGAACCACTTGTATTACATTGTACCCCGATGCTCCTAATCGGAAGAACTAATAAGAGTCATGAGGTAGTCCCCTCTAATTGTAAAGGTGGGTCATCAGCACCCCAGTGTGGTTACTTGAGCCTACATGTGTAACTCGAGCCTACATGAGTTAACTTAAGCCGACATGTTAATTGAGTAAACTTTAAGTAAACGGATGAATCTAAATAGAGGTGTAGTGCTCCTCATTTGAGACACACACACTCACTTGGAATAGCGCACTTGTGGAGGAGAGGAGTTGCTGGAGAAGGAGGAGAATCAGGTTTTTGATCTCCTTGTTGGTTTTACCTTTTTCCCTTTTTTTTGGGGCATCTATATTGAGGAAGATTTTGCTGGGTTTTTCCCTTTAGGGTTTTCCCAGGATAAATCTGTGTTGTTCTTGTGATACTGTTTCTTTCAGTGATCCTGTTTTATATGCTTTTATTATGAAAAATGAAATGATATACTGATGTCTTAGCTAAGCATATGAAAAGTTAACATGGTATCAGAGCTAACCTGAATAGGGCAGCTTTCACAAGTTACAGAAGCTAGGGATTCTAATTTTTTGGTTCTCTCTCCACAATCAATCAGCAAAATAAGGCTAGGCTGACTCTCCTTTGAAGGGTGCATCGTTCTGTCGAAGCGGAATTCGATTCCGAGTATTTTCAATTTTCGATGTGGAAATTAGGGCTTTCTACAGAAGAGGAATTTTTGAGTGAGACCAGCATAGGATTTTTCTCCTCATCAAAACCGAAGTTTAGAGACCTGGATCAAGAATTTTGGTTGGGTGAATCTCCGGGAAAGTCAAACCCTAGTTTGACCCCGAGCTAGAAAAACCCTAAATACTAAAACTGCTACGTTTTGGCACATTCGCTATATTCCGAGATTGGCGAAGGATCAGGAGCTGAAAATTGTAGGGGACGAAGATAAAATCCTGATGCATATTGTGTCCAAAATTCATCTTCAGATTCGCTGTATTCCAGGAGATATGTTCTCTCCAAGTTAGGGTTCCAGCCTCTTCCAGAATTCATCCCTAAACAGGACACCTGGGAAGAATTGCAATATCTTGGGCTACAGAGGTCCAAATGGAATTCCTGAAAATTTCCTAGAAAGGGCATGGACTTTAATTTCATTTTTCCAAATTTCATACTCAGAAGATGAACCAGTGACACGTGGCATGCCGTACAACTTCGCTGTTCTGAACAGTCCTGTAACAGGTCACCTTGGGAAAAGGATCATAAATCCAAAATGGTGAAACCAATTCTGATGAAATATATGGTGGTGGATCAGGGACATGCGAGGTTACCTCAGTACAAAATTTCAGACATAGAGGAGCAGAAATTTCGGAGATATCACAGAAACAGTAACAGGCATTTTTGCAGAAGAAATTGGAAAATTAGGGCTTCCTGTTCTGGGAGCTTCCCTCCACTGTTTTCAGAAATGGAGTACATTGGACAGCTCCATTTGAAGAGATATATCTGTCTAGCCAATTAGATCTGAAAGATTCCAAGTTTTTGAAATTAGGGTTTCTGAGACAAACCCTACATCAGTGAGCTCCGGAACCAGGACGGACACCTCAAATCGGTAAGATCTAATCCTTTGCTATGTTCATTTGAGGTTCTCTTTTCAAAGTGATCTATGACATCAGTTTGATGATAAGCTTGGTGAATTTGACAACTTCCAAGCCTAGAAGTATATGATCTCTCTGAAGAAAATGGATTGGACACCTACATGAGCATAGAGGTTCCAGTTTCAGAGGGAGATGAGGCTAGAAGCCTTTCTCAAGAAGAACTTGGTCAAATCCCAGAAGATCATTGATTATTCAGTTACGAATCAACTTGTACTACAAGTGTCTTCCCTAAAGACATTGATGAGGGTTGATTTCTTAACCAAGCTATTTGAAGGGAAGAACATAGATCAGAATATGACCTTAAGAAACTAGCTGAAGAATGTGAAGATACAGAATGCAGAGACCATGCAGTCATAAGGATATCTCAAATCAAAGAACAACTTCAAGCGGGGATAGAAGAAGTGAAGAATGCAGAAGTGGTGATGGCCACCTTGAATGGCCTCCCAGGATCATAGAATTCATTCATTTAAGAAATGTGTTCCAGAAGGAAGTGATTACTTTCAGCAGACTTTGGGAAGAAGAAGAAGCTCGTCTCTGAAGATCAAGCTCTCATCTTCCAAAGAAGATTCCTCAATCAATGAGAAATATGAAGATCTCAACTCTTGAAGAACTTTTTATCCACCTCAGCATTTGGATAAGAAACGATGCTGAAGAAGACGATGAAGCTGAAGACTCAAGAAGGAATATACCCATGAAACAAATAAAGATAAGTATTCAATTGTCATTTCATAATATTGTTTTGTTATACATTTGATTATATTCAGTGATGTGTTATGCATGATAGATTGTTTGCATTAATGACTATATACTACTAATATGCATGTGATGGGTAAGTAGCTCATGGTGCTATACAACTCTCCATTGTTACTTATCAAACCTTTTTGCTGACATATTGGATTAGTGCACAATCTCAATAATGTCATGGTGGAAATGGAAGGCATCTAGAAAGTTTATGTGAGATATGGATGAATATTGTATTGACTAAACAATTGCATGATGCATAAGCATTTTTTGTTGTGAATATGTTTTATGAAATAGTTCTAACCATGCAACTGGTGCATTTGAATTGCAGGAAAGGTCATGAACAACCTCCTACAAGAAAAGAAGGATGAGACTTGTTCCACTTTAATAAACATGAATCTAAGGCTCCCAGGGTCAGAGACACCATGACGAAAGAGAGTGGTGGATCCACCTTGAAGGATGAAGACCACCATGGGTACAAGAGATAACTCAAGATGAAGAAAAGAATGCTATGAAAGAAGCTATGATCAAAGAATAACAATTGA